>JADNRY010000557.1:0-38757 GCA_015501585.1 Rhodocollybia butyracea
ATACCACTGCTTCCATGGTCGGCGTTTCGAATTGCGGAAGAGTCGCCAACCATCATCAATGAAAAATCAATAGACTGTTCCAAATTCCCGGGCATTGGCACTAGATGAAACAGAGAGTGCAAAGGGAGAGTTGGGCACCGAGCAGCTCTAACCCCTTTGTAGAGAACTCCATTTGGCGTTGTTTGTGATATTGAATTTAGGGCTATCGATGAGATGTTGGACTCCACTTTTCTTGTTATGTCGGATAGTATTCCGGAATGCTAGGCCAATGTCACATCGATGGTGTTTTTAAATCTAAGCTCAACCTTTTGACTGACTTCGAAAATAATGGGCAATCGATGTGACTTTTGAACTGGAACTCGCCGTTTGACCCCTTTTGGGCGTTCAAGCATTCAATCTGAAAGCTTGGCTCTAATTTAAGTGTTACTTCTTCATGCTCAATCGACAGAAGTCAGAAGTCTGTCCGCTTTCAACGTATCAGATGTAAACCACGATTACAACTCTTTCAGCAAGCACAACATATTTGACTATCTTGTCCTTTGAAAACATGCACCGGGCATGCGGATACACGCACCTAATACCATGTTCAAGGGTCTTGTCTTTTGGGGTCTGACATGCGGATTAATGAACGATCTGACTCTTCAGCATGTACAACATATGACCTACTATAGCCAACACACCGAAGGTTTGGGTGTCTTTGAGAATATGCATCGGGTATGCGATACACCTAAGAAGTTTACGGTCTTGTACTTTGAAAACATGCGGATTGGTGAAGGATCTGATGACCATCTAGGTCGGGTTATAAATAAAGTGTGCAACAAACCCCGGATTGTTCACTTCAGCACCTCACAGCACTCGTCATGGGGGACCTCGAGTCAGGCATTTACGCAATTGTCAACGTCGTTGCCGCAACTGTCCTGCCGTTGATAAAACCAGATGATGCGAACAGTAGCCTTATCGCTAGTGCATATCCCGATCGGAAGTTGAGCCAGGTCTTTATCTATTCAAGTTCCTTTAATCTCGCGACAGACTGATTTTCGCCGTATTCAGTGGAAGGTAAACCGGCTGCCCAATGAAACATATACATTGGCAAATGTTGCAAGTGGACGTTTCGCCGCGCCCACGAACTTAAGCAGGACTCTATGCTTAGTTGTTCCGACAGTGAATACCAGTTCATTATCACCCCAGTTTCGAGAAAACGCAACCAGTACTTGTATGACCTGTTTTTTTCAATGCCTATCTTGTAACACTAAATAGTTTATAAGGATATCAACGACTGGGCGCCCCCGATTTCATTGGGATTTGCTTCAGACTCTCAGATGGCACTTGTGAGTATATTATGAGCTCTGCATTATATATATCAATTGATCTTACTTTTGGTAGGTTGAGCTCGATAATAATCCTGAGAATCGCAACAACTGGTGGACGTTTAAACCGCAGCAGCCGGCCGCTCCAGCTATTCCAGGGCAGGTGGCGGAGCTACCAACAACAACCACAGAGAAGGTGATCGCAAAAGGGCAGCAGAGATGGTTCCTGGTACCGCAAAATCAGTTGAGAGCCCTCAACTGTGAGTATGCCTGCTTTTTAAGCCTTGAGTTAGGCGTTTAAGTTTTAACTTGATTTATAATTTTTATATGAAGTCGGTTGTGGTGATCGATGTTGATGGCAGAAATTTGTCGAATTTAAAGAGACAGGAGTTACCTCAGCCCGTCCGGAAGCTAAACACACCTACATGGAGACGAAGGAGGTGAGAACAGAAAATGTACGTGATCCCAGCATATCCGCTTCAACTGATTGACGCCAATACAGTTGCAACAAGAGATTGGGGAAGAGCTGGAGCTGGACGAGGGGGAGGAGCTGGGGATGGAGCTGGACAATGGGGAAGAGTTAGGCGAGGAGGACGAGGAGCCGACGCTGGATGTAGGAAACGAGGAGGAGGAGAACGAGGATGATTACTACTCATCGATCACGTGGAAATTCTGGCCAGCAGTGAGTGGCATGGCCTTGAGGATCGTTGCCACTTAATTATTTTATAAATTCCAGGCCTGCGCCAGAGATCTCGATAATGCTATTGTTGGTGGGAAGGATGCTCGTGGAAATGACATTTTTGTCGCTCGTGCTAAATATAAGGTAAACTAACTCAAGTTTTTTACTCATTGGATTAACTAACAGAAATACTTCCAGGACGGCATTTGTTTGTTTAACTCCCTTTAGCACTTGTAATTTTACCCAACCCTTTTTACTCCAGATCCTGGAAGCATCGTCCGTAATTTCATATACTTCAGCTATGCCGGGGAAGAATGCCAGGTCAGTCAGTCACGGCCTTCATTCAATGTACTACTAGGGTCTTTTAATACGGTATAGATTCCCACCAGATTGAATGTGGCTGAGGTGCTTTGGGTGCTCAATCGTCTGTCTGTTGGGTACCTGTTCGCGGCGAACTCAGCGTTGAGAAACTGGGTCGCGCTAAACCCGTATGGTAAAATCGCCACCTGCCTCTACATCCATATGCTAACTGAAAACTCCCCCCGGCCAGCGGAGGTGAGACTGTTGACGGAAGGCCTCTTTTCATATCGCGATCTCGACTTGAAGGTATCCCTGGCCTTTATGTCGGCAAGGTGGAGCTAAAGAAACTCGGTGAGTGTCTGCTTTCACTCTTAAGCATGGTATTGACGGGCATGGGCAGCTCACATTGCTTTCAACCACAGGGAAGAGACTATCTCCAACTATCAGGTCCTTGTGTATGCATAGCGTGTGTATGCGTGGGAGTCGATACCCTTAAATACACAGTCAGTTGCACAGTTCCCAAGTAGACTCGCTCAGTATTAAGTGTTTTTCCATTGCACTACCTGTAGCCCTATCAACGCAGGCTCTGCGAGGATATGCTACCGATCCAACAAATTCCTGCACGATCCCCACCACCTCGAAAGGGATGTGTCCAATGTTAGCGAGGGAATCCAGACTTGTACAGCCATTCTCTGTCTGTAACTTGGCATGAGCATAGACATAATACATCGTACCAGTTTTGGAGTGACGAATAAACCATGAGCCAAATCTTGACATAGTGAGTCCAGAGTCGATAGGTGGTAAAATCCACCAGCTTGAACCATCTAGTCTAAGAGAACGTATTTCACATAATACGATCTTTCTTCTTCTTCTGCCTATTCTCTTCTTCAGCCTGCCGTCTCTGCGCCTCCCGTTCTTTCTGTGTTCTCCAAGCGCGCGATCGATTTTCCTATGCTTGGAGCTGCTGTGCGAGGGCCAGGCTAAGAACGCGAAAGAGAATCATAGGTTAGTGCAAGGCACCGAGGAACGAATCAAATAAGGTATGGGTCAACGTACTCAACTGGGTCCGACAACTTTTTCTCAGCGGCGTTAACCACCCCCTGCTGTCAGCCCAGCAAAGTTGCCCCCAATAGGCGCCGACTTCGTAATCCAAACGTCGCTGATCCTCCGTCAACGTCTTCGATGCGCTCCCAAACGATAGAAGGCTCGTTGAGAGAGACTTTATCTATGGCAAAGGCATAGAGAGACGGATCGTGAGATGCATTACTGCGTTTGTAGAAGATTGAGAGGTGGAAGCTGCGGAAGAGTGCCATGGGCGCACCGGGAGGTTGGTTGAGGCAAGGTGGAAGAGGCCATGGTAGGTTAGTTGGAATTGGGTGTTGTCGAGGAAACGACGGATGATGGTGACTGGTGGAAGTAAGGTAAGGGACCGATATGAAGGGCGCGTAGGAATAGGAAGGTACCATCTCCAATTTCAGCCCTATCCTCGTTAGAAAACGCATGAACCGACTCGACCCCGCCTGTGGTATCTCCGACTCTCTGAGATCTGCCCCTTTTAACCGCGCTATCACAATCCACGGTCCTTGAAAACTTGATACAGCGTCCGCTTCAGGGCTTCAATCCATCCATGTACCAGGTCGACTTGTTCAAAAGGTCAGCAAGAACAGGTTAAGCCTTGCTTACTCTGCGTGAGAGGCCTTATTTAGAGTGCGGTGGACATGTCAGAGGTGTTCGGCGATAAGTTGCGAGTGGATACAGCGTCTGCTTCAGGCGTTCAACGTTCAGGGTTTAACGGATCGACGAGCCATCCATGTACCAGGTCTAGCCCGACTTGTTCAAAAAGGTCAGCGAGAATGGGGCTAGGCCTCGAGTTCGGTGCTCTGTGAGAGGCATTATTTCGAGCGCGGCGGATATGTCTATGTCGGGACATGTCATGTGCATGAGGAGGTGTTCGGTGACAAGTTACGAGAGGTATTCGGATGACAGAGACGTCTGTCCAGCTGGAATCTCTACGTGCCACGAAGTACTGTGTCGCCGGTTTGAATTTAGTCTCATAATCAGTATTTCCACCAGGTAGCTTGCCACGTACAAATAGCAGTAAGCGAAAAATCCCTTCAAATTCCTGAGTGATAATCCGATAGGTTTTCCTTACTCCCGCCTTCTCCAAAATCTACATTCTTCAAGTGCATCAGATATGGAGTTCGAACGATTATCGATTTATCCGTATACGTAGAAGCTTTGTTGTTAGGATATTACGCCGTGGATTTCTCGCTTTGACTCTTGCGGTCGTTGACAGTTCTGGTGTCAATTGTTTTTTTTTGGGCGCTTACAATCACAAGTTACACGTCATCAGTTTTCACACAACCTCGTCGTCCTTGCACCCCAAACACGTACTAGCCTTACTCCCATGCACTCCCGTGCATCATCCACGTATTTCCATGATTGATCACCATGGTCCGTATCGTTCAAGACGTTTTTAACAACCCTCCCGATTCTCTTTGAACGTTTAAACTCCCTTCCATTCTCAACCTTTTTCCGTACAAGCTCCATCGTCGCGCGCGCATCGTCCTGTACCTGTATTTTGTGTCCACATCATTTTTTTCGTGAGCCAGGAGAGACCAGGTTTCAAATTTCAGTGGGCGTCCATGAGGTGTCAACACAAAATGAGTGTGCGATTTTGAGTGCTTTAAGGTCAGATTCAAGCGAGTGTCCCAGGAGAATCGGTGTTAGTGGTGTAGAAGGAGGGACGTGGAAGTGGGTTTTTTAGATGGAAAATGGGTTTGTGTGAACGTGAACGACGAGACTGGACTGAGTAACTTCAGGATGTGGACATGGGCATCAGAGAATGTGTTTGTTGCTGTAGCGAGCACCTCCGGACCATCTGTGAGAGACAACGATGGATTAGCTATGATATTAATAAGATATTAAAGTCTAGATTCAGCAATTTTGTGCACTCACCACGTAAGATACTTGGCAGTGACAGGTTTGGCGGGACTAGGCGGTCATATACAACGTGAGTATCACACAGACTTTTGTGAGCTCTGGTTGTTTCGGTTCCCAGAATGGAAAGTTAAGCTATACAAGGGGCAAATGATGTGGATAATACTTACAAGAATCATGTTGTAAATGATTGTTGTAGGTGGAATCTCAATTCCAAGTACTGGAATGCACTGACGCACTCCCCTGGGTACAAATCAGTGATCACTTTCAATGTTGTGCCTAAACATGGCGGGGGCGAATACGCATACTAGTCTGAGTGTTAAAACAACAGGTGAGAAGGTTGGCGAAGAGCTGAACAGCCTCTTAGCTTCCCGCCCCGGTTGGAGGTTGACGGTACACCACTATCTGTAACGTAAAAGTAGACCTTCACTTCAAGAAAAAGTAAACAGGACATATCACTTGTAAACATATTTACTGCTATGTTATACGTAGGTTCGATGCTTTCTGTGTAGATAATCTTATTCTAGCGCCCTGCTCCTGAGATTGCTCACCTCGATGTCCAGGGGCTGGGGGATCTTGAGAGCCGGGCCCCGGCTCTGCGCTCCTCCCACAACTCCTGGCCTGGGCTGCGGGCTTTAGGCTCGTCCCGGCCCCACACATGATTAACATTGTCATTGGAGCCAAAGCTTCCAGGAACTCGAGTAAAAGGTCAGGTAAAATTTCAAACACCAAGAGGAAATTAAACGAACACATCCCGCCCTAGTAGCAGTACTCTTGTCAGAGGCAATGATGCTCAAGGTTGCGGAATACTCACTACCAAATGTTTCCCCATAAATGGTGACTCCATCAAACCAGAACTCCGGCTCTGCACTCGACGGCCAGTCGGACCAAGCATCTCTTCGAAGAAGCCAGATGATGCCATGTCATTTTGTTGCCAAGCTTTACTTTCTGATTTCTGCTCTAGCCCCCCTTGCCGATTAACATTGTTATTGGAGACAAAGCTTTCAGAAACTCGAGTAAAAGGTCAGGTATAGTTTCAAATGCTAAGAGGAAATTGAACGAACAAAACCCGCCCTAGTAGCAGTACTTGTGTCAGAGGCAATGATGCTCAAGGTTGCGGAATGATCAAGGAATGCTCACTGGCAAATGTTTCCCCGTAAATGGTGAGTCCATCAAACTAGAACTCCGGCTCTGCACTCGACGGCCAGTCGGACCAAGCATCTCTTCGAAGAAGCCAGATGATGCCATGTCACTTTGTTGCCAATCTTTACTTTCTGATTTCTGCTCTAACTCCCCTTGCAAGCGGGCAGTCATTTGTCGTAACTGTGTTAGATGAGTTATACCAGTCAGTGAGGCCGGCATGGGATCCACGTACCTGTTGTATTCTCGCCTCATTTGTCCCCATCCGGATGGATGGGAGTTCTGGAAGTGGCTGAGGCCACGCCTGTGCGTTATGATTCGCCAAACTTCTGTTGTTGATGTGAATGCCCGTAAAGCGGCCAGCTAAGGCGTCGAAATTTCCAGGATCTCAAGTACGGGGGTCAGGCAAAATTTGAACCGCTAAGAGAAAATTGAACGAACAAACTCCGCCCTAGCAGTATTTATGTTAGAGGCAACGAAACGGTTTTCGAGGTTGCGGAATGCTTACTCGCAAGCGTTCCCCAGTAGTTGGTAACTCCATCGAGCTGGAACTCTTGCCCTGCCACACTCGACGGCCACTCGGAGGAAGCATCTCTCTAAAATAACCAGATGAAGCTATGTCACTTTGTTGCCAATCTTCGCCCTCTGATTCCTGCTCAAACTTCTCCTCCCAGCAGGGAGCCACCTGTGGTAGCTGTGTAAGACGTGTCAAGTCAGCTAAATCAGGTAAAAACGGAATGCTGGAATCCACGTACATGTTTCGCGTTCGCCTCCTTCTCCGTTTGTATTGGTGCTACTTTTGTAGGTAACTTGGGTAGGTCCTGTGCATTAGAACTCAGACAGATATCTTCATCAATATGAATGCTCATATACTGACCTGAACAAAGATCAACCTAGGCGTGTAACTCAAAACTTGAAAAAACGTGCATACTCACAAGGTGAGGCTTATTATTAACTACTTCTGATAGCTGTATTGGTCATGTTAAATCAGCTGGGGCCGGATGCTGGGGTCCACGTACATGCTCCGCGCTCACTTTCTTCCCCGCTTGGACGGGTGGTACTTCTGGACGTGACTGAGGTAGCTCCTGTGCATTAGATTTCAGACAAATATCTGCCATCAATATGAATGCCCATACACTGGCCTGAACAACGATGATCAACTTAGGCGTGTAACTCAAAACTTGAAAAAACCTGCATACTCACAAGGTGAGAATTATTAGCTGCCTTTACGTAAGCAGGAGCAACCTCCACGGTTGCCGGTTCTGCGGCTATATCTGCGGCCTCCGAAGTTGACTGAGATTCAAACGTCCACCAGTTGTTGTGATGCTCAGGATCACCATCAAGCTCAACCTACCGTAGCAAGATCAACTGGTATCTCCAATGCAAAGCTGATAATTCATACTCACAATTGCCGTCTGAGAGTCAGAACCGAATCCCCAATACAACCGGGGCTGGGAAATTGTTGATATCCTTGTAACCATTTAGTTCTAAGAGATCATAGGCATGCAAAAACGGGTCATACAAGAACTGCTTGTGTCGTCTTGGTACTGGGGTAATATGAAACTGAAATGCTTTATCGGAGAAACCAACCATGGCATCCTGCCTAAGGTCGTGGGTGGCGGCGAAACATCCGGCATTGTCAATATGTTCCAACGTATATGCTCGGTTGGGCAGCCGGGTTACCCACCACTGAAAACCATGGGAATCAGCCATTCACAAAATTAAAGAAATCAAGAGATACAGACAGTCCGATCGTGATATGGATTGGCAACAAGACTAGTATTCGCGTCGTCTGGTTTTGCAACAGTCGGACAGTTTAAGTACAAGACATTGACAATTGCGTAACAGCCTGACGGAAGATAGTTGTCCTTCACGCTTGCCTCCATGGTGAGTGCTGTGAGGTGCTGAAGTGAACAATCTGGGGTATTTGTACATCCTTACAAGTTGACATAGGTGGCCATCGGTTCGTTCATTAGATCGCATGCCTGCTGCATGTCTTCAAAGGATAAAACATTTGAACCTTCTATCCACATGTTTTCAAACGCCGATTACTATTAGACATGTTGAAAGCGGACAAGATCTTAAAGACTTATGTCGATGGAGCACCAGTCCTTAAATTGGACTGAAATCTGCAGATTAACAGCCAAGCACTGAAAAGGGGTCGGGTTCTAAGTTCCGAAAAGTCACATCGATGGCCGATCATCTCAGAAGTCAGTACTCAAACTGAATCAGCATAATATCAGAAGAGTTGGGCTATCGATGGCCAGCATTTCTGAATTTGGCGTCCGATTTCAATCAGGATTCAGACATAACACCAAAAAGTGGAGTTTCAGGGCCCCGCATTGATGTCCCAGCAGTACTTGCGCTGAATTTAAGCGTGAAGCTTAGATTTCGTTTTCGGCTTCAGCATTTCAATTGGGAATCCTCAGATTGCTTCAAGCGTGCCCACCTGAGGATTCCCTCAAACGCCCCCACTTGCGGATGCTCAACCAAGTCTGCAATACAGGAACACTGATGGAGAACATAGACGGTGACAACCCCCCAGATCACCGTTTTGGTATTGGGCCTTGCTACAAACACCCTAACAAGCCGTTTGAGTGACCAAAAATTGCTGGTCTAGTGTCGGTGGACGGCTCAGGAAGGCCAGAGCTTTGAACTAGCAATGACGTGGTTGTAACACCATAGCATATTGTCTAAGATCGTGGATCAAAACCAAAAACGCGGCCAAAAATCACCTACCCCAAAGCGTCGCAACCTCGCCGATAACACCAGGATGTCCAGCTATTTCTCTCCACCGCACTGCGAAAATCGTGAAAAGTCGAGATTCCAGACACACTAAGATCAATGTGTAAGCAGCAAAGGTCCATGATATAGGGATTGAAATGAGGCAGGAGAGGTATCCCAGCATATAGTAACCTAGCTTAGTCTGTCGTGCTATAATGGGTATTGATGGAGATCGTGGCAACACTGCCACATTCACTTTACAGCATCAGCAAGGATGTCGCCCAAAGGCAGTCCAGACCGCCTTTAACAAGCGCGATCACGAAGGTGACAAATTTTCAAGTACAAGGGGGAAAATCGAAATGAAGATACCATAGGAGACCACCACACATCACCAGGGTCATCAACCCTTTCATGTCCAAGAACGACAACCCTCTCTTTGCCAGTTCCACCGCCTTTTTCATATCCCTCATCCGCAGCCATCCATCGCTCACCCTCACTTAATTGCCCCACGGACAATCCCTTCCTAACTGATCGCCGCCTCTCTTCTATTGAACTCCGACATCCGACGAGGGTCAGAGTGTCCGGTGAATATGGGTAGGGCAGAACGGGCGGGGCGGGGCGGGGAGGGGTGGATGGTTTAGAAGTGAGTACTTGAGTAGATGCTTCGAGGAGTGTGGAGGAAAGTAGTTCGGGCGTAGGCTCTACTGGAGACGGAGGTGCGGTGGTATCACTGGGGACACCATCAGAAGGATTAGCACGAGCAGTTACTAGTTACCCCCACAGACCCCAAAATGATTAGTACCAAACTAACCAAAAGAGAATCCACTCACATCCTCTTGCACCCGCCAGCCCCATCAGCCTCACGAAAACAAAATCACGAGGCTCGACCACGTACACGAAGTTCTTCACAACCTCTTCGTCGTCCTTGCACCCAAACACGTACTAACCTTACTCCCACCCATGCATAATCCCCAGTTTGCCATGATCGATCGCCGCCGTCCGTATCTTCTCTTGACCGGTGCCCGCAGCCCAAGACGACCCCCCCTAATCCTCTCAAACAGGCCTTCCATATCCCACTTGAACTCCCCAAACTCCCTTCGAATTCTCAACCTTCTTCCGTACAAGCTCCATCATCGCGCGCGCTTCTTCCTCTGGGTCGTGGCCACCTTCTCCCTGGATCTGTGTCTCGCTTCCGTACCATTTTTTCGTGACCCGGGTGAGAACAAGTTTCAGCGGGCGGACACGAGGGTGTGAATAAATCAGGGCGGCGTCAACACAAAACGAGTGTGTGATTTTGAGTGCTTTGAGTTCGGATTCGAGCGAGTGTTTCAAGAGAATCGGGGTTAGTGGCGGAGAGGGAGAGGACGTAGAAGTGGTTTTTTGGATGTGAAACGGGTTGGGCTTAGGCGTGAACGACGAGACTGGGCTGAGGACATGGGCTTGGGCTTCAGAGAATGTGGTCGTTGCTGTAGCGAGCGCTTCAGCTGTTATTCCGGACCATCTGTAAGAGACGATGCATTAGCTTTAAAAGTCCATATTCGTTAATTTTGGGCACTCACCGGGTAAGATAATCAACGACGGGTTTGGCGGGCTTGACTAAACGGTCATATGCAACGAGCTGGGTATCATAATCGATCATACAAACTCTTGCGAGTTCTTGTCGGTTTGGTTTCCAGAACGTTGGAAAGTAAGCTATAAGAACACCATACGTCATTAATCATTTGCGAAGATAACGAGCTCCAGATTGGGCACTTACCAGAAGGTCCACAAAAGTTCTAAGTCCTTGCTAGTTTGACTTGCCAGCCTAATTTTGACGCGAAAGACCGTCAGTAATTACACGTCGCTTATATGTGTGCGGATAATGCATAATGGACCACGCACATACGTTATTATTCACCTTTACCCAGAGGTCATTCATCTCTTTTCTCCATCTTTTCACCACAAGCTCCGGGGGCACAAATCGATACAGAAGGAGGGTAAACAGCAGAGCGAAGCGGAGTTTTCCAATTCTGAGCTCGTGGCCAGGCTTTCAAGATGGTACATAGTCGCAGGTCAAGAAAAAAAATTAACTCAAATAAATCAACGTACGTAATGTGTTCGCCGAAGCCGCCGCCCAAGCGCGCGCTAGCGTACTTAGACGGAAAGCAAGAAAACGACACGTCGATGTAGATCCTACCTATGCGGCAAGATAGATTGGGCACAACAAGTAGGTAGTTGCCTTTCCAGGGTGTTTCTGATATCTCGCAGTACATCAGACGCAAATCACTCTTTTCTGAGAAGTTCTTCCTCCTCTGAATCTGGCGCCGAATAGCCACGGGAATTGATCGATTGCACAGATTGCACAAATCCTAAATTCCAGTAGGTTAGCACCAGTTCACTACGCGGTATCAGGATAGCCATTTGAGAGCTAACTACTTGTACACCGTGCTCGATTGGACTATTTCGGTTACCGGTACACCTCCCTGCTCTTCTTATCCCCGCTTCGGTCACTTTCTCTTAAACAACAACAATCGCGTCTCCTTCAGTCACGAAGCTGAAGGTTCCTCTCAACATTCTCTACCAATTCTCTACTAGATAGTAGTAGAATGGTTTGAGAATGTGGGAACTTAGCACTCCACAGTGAGAATCTGCCATTTTTACGCAGTCGCAGGTGAGATAGACCCGCTCACAAGGGGTACGCACATCTAGCTTCACTCTGCCCTTTGTTGGTTTTCTGAGAGAAAAGCTCAACTTGCTTCTCCAGACGCGTCGCTGGTCGTGTTATATTGACGCAGAATGGGTTTCTCGAAGAAATCTTATGTTAATTCCAACCAAGATTCCAACTAAACCTGTCTTACATTTCAGTCCACATAGACTTCTTCTTACCAGTTTCTGGGCCTCACAGCAACAACTTGGTCGCCTCAACAACAAATCATTGTCAGCCACAGAAATTCAAATTCAAATGTCAAAGCGATACATTGCTAACCAGATAAGGTAATTGTTGAATAGCTCAAGTGCCAAAGCTTTAATGAAAGGGTGGGGATGTCAACTTGGATGTCACATTCTCTCAGAATCCTTCACTTCAACAGGCGACTTACATGAAAATTTTGCAAAGCTTGACTTGATCAAGTCAACCGACTCTGAGCTACACGCTTGAAGTCGAAAGTTATCTTATCTAACCCTCAGCTATACATCACTTTGATATTCGAGATAAATTTCGCGACATGGCATAGTAGATCTGAAGTCGTGCCTCCTTTTGGGCATGAAGATCTCACTAGCTAGTAGCCACATCGAAGACTCAGAATGTTGTGGTGATTGTCACTGTCTCATGGGTCGGCCAAATTAACATTTAGTGCTCTGGTAACTTTTGATTGATGGGACAGCAAGCAATGTTTAGAGTGCATCTTCCATATCATGGTCTCATTTATTGATTTCCCAGCCTTCAGTAGGCTACCTTGGCCGTCGACTCCGCCCATTTGGACACTGGCATCAGACACTCTCGATTAGTAGGTAACATGAGAATTGTAGCAGTGCTGGTTCAAGTTCAAGGAAAATTGCGCTTAGTAGGCAAACTTAAGATCGGGCAACCACTAAGTATCCAGGAACTCAATCTTAATGATCACCCACTACCCAGTAAAAAGGCCAAAAGATGCAAAAAAGATGGATGAAATTTGAAACGGATGGACCTAAGTACCAAAAAAAAATGTTCAGACCAGCATGACCAACGGTGCAGTCAACTTGGAAATCTTGGCAATAAGATTAAGGATTGCAGTGGCTCTATAAATTAATCAATTAAGACCACGTATTAAATTATTATAAGGGAGAGATAACTTACAGCTGAATCCCTGCCACAGCATCAGGGGCCAGGAGCTGAACTAGAGTGATGATATCACCCAGCGCGGTGGCAGCATTAGTGATGAGGGAGGTAACACCTGGCACTCCGGAAATACCCAGGATGGTCGCGAGGCCATCAGCAAGATCCTGTCAACACATCTCTTCAGTCGAAAGCAGTGGGAATAGTACAAAAAATCGAGGACGTACAGTGAAGATTGTGGAGATGATTCCGGAAAGGCTAAGCTGACGGCGAGCAATTTCACTCGAGGGCACAAGCGGGGCTAACGAAGATGAAGCGGTCTTGAGTGCAGTGGTCAGCTCATTCATGAGAGGCTCGAGGTTGGCCTCAGAGGCGTCTCCGGATTGCACGAGAATTGCTAGGAGGGTAGAACAATCAGTAATTTATTTCGGCCAAAGATCAGGTTTAAGAGTAATCACCGATCTGAGGTAAGATCGTATCCGTAGAGCTCTTTAACGTGCTGAAAATATCAACAGCTGAATCCTGGCCGTTATCGACAGAATTCCCAGAAGCCTGGGGTACAGAGGCCCCAAGGCTAGTAGAGGCAAGGAAGAAGAGAGCGAAGGAACGAGCTTGAAAGAACTTCATTGTTTAGAGTATTGGGGGTGACTCAGCCGAGAATGAGAAGCTGCTGTTGGATCTCAAAGGCGGAGGCGGAGGCCATGTCTTTTATACCCATGAGCATTTTTTTTTCTCGCAATCGCAGATCTCGGAAAAAATACTTTTTGCGAACTTATTGACAGTATAATTTCTGTAAAAATGCACATCTATCTGGGCCAAAAAAGAATCGACTTCGGGTCTAAAGGCGAAGCTGTAAATATTAATTTACCTTGTTCAAGAGATGGTAATCCAATGTCAGGGATTTTTCTCTGACAAAGCAAAAGAACAATCATTTTCCCTCGTATGTCGTCCACCAAAGATGGTTCTAGGTCTATGGCACATGATCGAACAACTTGCCTCAGCAAATTGGAAACCATTGTCCGGCACCATCCGGAACCAATCTGAGCTCACCACCTACGAGAGGCTCGCTAGGATACTCAAAGGATTGCTCGTACATGAGTCAAAGGTGAAACCGGCTTGACACAGTGGGTTACGCGGCGCAGATGGCATCATTTTACCCTCATTTGGTGGTACCTGATTCATTGTCCATCTCTTCATACAGCATCTATTCTAATTCAACGTTAGGCAGCGCTTTGCCGTTGCTACCACTGCTGATAATCCAAAACAATACCCACCTTAATCCGGCTTGAGAAAGCTCTGTCACCTGCCAGGAATGTTGCCTTGGCCCTCGCAAAAATGTCTTGGGACATCTATTTTGGGGAACGACATCCAGATAATAATCCAAGAACTTACTGCAACCCCGAGTCCCCATCATCTTCCAAGCTTGCATCTATCAATGTGTTGCTTGTGTAGCAACTGCCCTTGAGTTCCGATAGCTGTTGGTCTTGTCTTACATGTATGAATGACTGGATTAGTGAGAGGCAACTGGAGCGCATTAGATGTAAAAAAACCATAAGTAGGTATCTACTACTTAGTACTAACCTATGTGTGACATGGCCTCCACGCCCGATCTCATCGCGGTGTAATATTCAAGACTATTTGAGCAACGTAAAAATTCAAGGATCGAAGTTGAGATCAATCGTATTTGTGTTGTATCAAGCCTCAGCCGCTTGTAATTGCAGTCCAACGTATTATCTTTCAACAGAATCCATTGGAGAAAGTATCAAAGGAGTGAAATCAGGGGTGCTCCTGCTTAAGGTAACTTGCAGTCATTATTGACAGTCTGACATTCGTTCATATCCTTCAAAGTCCAGGCCGCCTTTCTCTCTTACCGTTTCCAGGATTCCAAATCGTCTCGGAAGAGGCGTAGCCGAAACTTGCATGAGCGCCGCCCTGCTGCACGATGCGTATCTAGAATGGTTCTCTACCTACCCCCGGAAGTGTATCTGGCGCGCGCTACTCGAATGGATATGCTCATAATCCAAGGCGACCGCTCGGGTCAAAGCCATCACTAAAATGTCTGAAACAATATATACTCATTATATTCTCTGGAATCTGGCATCAGCCCCACCACTCATGGCAGGGTATGATACCTGAGTTAACACGCTACTCCCCCCCATTGATCATGCCCATCATGAGTTATCATTTTCTGTCACAGTGACTTCAGATGATCATGCATGGTAGGGGTTATCATGCATGGTGAGGGTTATCATGCATTGTGAGGTTGATCATGGCCAGGGCAAAATAAGAAAAATTAAAAAGCCAAAAATAATACAAAGAGGTCGGGTATTACATAATACGACTCTTAATGCAGCAGCAAGGTCACAAACACAAGTGTGTGTAAATGATACCGGCGTGGTTCGAACCCGCGACCTCAAGCTTAGAGAGCGCTTAGACCATATACTTGAGACGTGTTACCTCTACGCCAGAGCATGCTTGTTAGGATCTACGTTTTTGCTTAATATATAGGGAAAGGGGCCAAATTTTTTTAACTTCACCTAATCATTCCCGACCCTTCTTTTACTTTTTCTCGCCCTTTTCACTTCAGTTTTTGGATCATTCAGCTAGCACCATGATATGTACTTTATGATTAAATCAGTTGTGATCATGATAACAGCATGATAACCAGTTATAATTGTGACAAGGCTGTTATACCTTCTCAGAATCATGATGAGCATGATAACTCCTTCTCATTATAATATCAAAGGATAATCTTGTTATCATGCCACAAAATTATTCCAGACTTTTATAAACCTATGTAAAGTGTTATATTGTTTTGGACATTTTGGTGATGGCGATCCATAGCTTACCCGAAAAGGTAATTGCTGATCCTGGATAAAGGATGAGCTAGCTTGGAAAGTAGAATGGATTCAAGATACAGGTGAGGAGTCCCCAGACCGTCCAAGAGCAAAGAGTGCATGCGGTTACACCTATCCTATAATCGCTGGATGTGTGACATGTCTCAGAAATTAGAATATCCAAAAGTGTTTTTCCTATATTTCGTTATTCATGTCCATGCTTGGTCCGATCTGGCATCGCCCATGACTGCGCGAAGGATTTTTCAGGTACATTGGGGACAGAACTTTCAACTTTGTCATTGCAACCCTAGCTAGTTAGGAGTGGTACATTCTGTTCAAGCTTGATTCAGGCATGCGGTTGCAATGCATGAGTGCGCTTCCCATGCTTATGTATCCATTTATGGCATCGTGTGCTTAAATCATCCGTCCAGGATGTATATGCCAAAGGGCTGCATCTTCAATGTTCGCCTAGGAAGATAATAATTAGTATAGCTTCGATGCAGCTATCGGAACTTCAAAGGCAGTTGCTCAGGCAAGAGCATGTCAGGGTATATCGAGATGATAATCATGATGGGAATGAATACTCTGCCGCGCTGGTTAACATCAAATACTAAATGTTGTAGAATAAGTAATTGTATTGTCTACCGGGGCCGTGGGAGCACGGAGAGGAAATAGGCGTTTGTAAGTAGATCCTTGTTCTTAAGTTTCTCAGTCAATCACATTACTGAGTGTTTTGTATACCTATGAAAACAGATCTACCTATAAACCTGGGCCGCACAGGTATTTATCAAGTATTAACGAAGAATTACTGAGGATACTTTAAGTACTTATTAGTAGTTTTGGTTAGTTCACACCTTATAAGTCAATAATTAGAGGCCAGGGCGTTAGTGCTCAGATGTTCCTGAGGATTTGCTCAAATCGCTGCAGCAGTTGACAAGTGGTCCAACTTTCGTGAGCAGATGATGAAGGTAGATAGCAAAATGTAATCTGGATATGGGAAATCCTCAGCACTCAATCAGCCCTGGTAACAACAGCAAAACGCTGTCAAACAATGTTGAATCAGAATAGATGCTGTATGAAGAGAGGTACTGAATGGATCCCGTGCGTTAATTAATAGCTACCGGGTTGCGCTTGGCAGGACATATTCCAACGCGATCTTTATACTATAGTCCTGGTGATTTAAACCTGACCATGATTCACGAGTCTGTAGCAACCCAGAATCTCACGTGCATCTTTCGAGTTGTTGTATCATATCTTTGCTTCGTGAGAGACCTTGGAATAGTATCTGCAGCTGGCAGACAAGGTAAATTAAATCCCGCCCTGACTTCATTTTGGCCTCAGGCAGAAGTGTGTATTTCCAGAGACAAAGCTGTTAAAAATTTTTGCACTAAACTTATTATTTCTGAGATCTGGGATGTCGAGAAGAAAGGACCAATGGGTGGTATAAAAGGCATGGCCCCCACCTTTACAATCCAGTAGTAGCTTCTCAATCAAGTCAATACTCCGTCTAACAACATGTTCCTTGCCCGTTTCTCTGCTCTGTTTTTCCTGTTTGCTTCTTTTGGCATTGTTGCCTCTATTCCTTCCGCTACTCCAGTCGAGATAGCCAAACGCCAATCGGAGTCGGCTCTTGATATTTTCACCACGTTGAAGAACTCTACAGACATAATCTTGCCTCAGATCAGTGAGTAATTTGAACGTAAATCTCTGTTCAAGTTTAATCGCTGATTACTCAACCCTTTTAGCTACTCTTGTGCAAGCGGGGAACGCCACTGAGGATAATGTCACCCCTCTCATTAACAGCTTGAGGACCGCACTCCAGAATACAAGCTCCTCGATATCCTCTGTGGCGCCCGCGAGTGATAATGCTGCTGCTAACCTTGCTGTTGAAATCTTTACTGTAAGTACGATCTGAATTTCCTCCACTAACAGCTGATCAAAGTTGCGTTGATGGTAGGATATTGCTGACACCCTCCTTACCCTCCCTGGTGAAATAGCCCCTACTCTCGCTGCTATCCTCGGTGATGTCGACAGTGGTCTCGGTCAAGTCATTACTGTAGTCCAGGTTCTCAACCCGATTATCACGGTAGTTCTTCAGGGGTGAGTCCTCTCTTCCTTGTAAAATCTCTATACTGATGGATCTGTAGAGTAACTGGCGCCCTTAATTTTGTTGCGGCTCTAATACCTTAAATCAGTCCTGAATCCCGTTTTTATCAAATATCTCGACTGGGTACTTATTCGTTTCCAATTTCATTCAAGTGTTGGTTCATATAATGGGCGACTCAAGATTTAGTTCCGAGAAACGCAGCATGATTTCAACCTTGCACACTGCTAGGTGGAATCGTTTCTTTCTTCAGCTAATTCTCTAACAATTCCTTGAATTCCTACTACACCACCATAATGTGCGAGCTATTGCAACCAATTCCTGGTTCCAGAGGTTTAGATAACCTCGTAATGAGAGCACTGAAATAACTGCCAGACCAGGGCTATCACGCCTTGTTACGATGATGAGAGCGTTATACTTAATGTATACATCATTTGTTATACAAGGTACTATATGACGCTCTGCAGCCTGCTAGTTCACAACAGAGGCATAAAGAGAAACTGGGATGTTCTGACTGACGGTATTGGGAGTCTTATCGGCGCCGGGGGTGTCCCAATTCCCTTATCTTACATGTCTCGTTGGTAGCCACTGCGCTTGTATGGCGATATCCTACCTATAGTCCAGGTTCTGCTCTCCTCCTCACGGCAGGTTTTGACCTGCAACTCCTTTCTTATAAACCAGCCTTACCGATTACTCTGTAGGGCAACAGCTGTACTTGAACCGGCACATATATTTTGCCGTGCACCCCATGCGTGGTGCGTGCTAGGTGCGTGCAGGTGCGTGCAAACGCGGTGCATGGTGCGTGCAAGTGCGTGCATATTCACCAGGTCAAGCTACTCCAAGCAATCTCCAAGTCAGATTACCAATCCCACTTCATTGTCTGGAGTAGTAGTGTAAATATTATCATTTGTTCAATGTTCAACTCCAAGAAGCTGCACCTTGGATTATACACTTACAATACTATATATTGCTTCTAAGTACCTATTATTATAGTATAAACATAAATTGGCCTGCACTGGGCACATAGGGCACTACTTGTAAGGAAAGCATAAGTATAAAGGCGTATTTGACAAGTAAGTATCTGCAACAATTTGCACGCACCTGCCATCACTTGCATGCACCCGCTATCACCAGTTGCACGCACCCTCGCATCATTTCGAGGGGTGCGTGCCTGTGCGTGCTGGTGCGTGCCAATGCATGCAAGTGATGCGAAGTGCGTGTGAGTGATGCCGGGTGCATGCAAGTGTTGCGTGAGGCGTGTAATGACTGTCCTAATTCTTTTTATCCAAGGCTCAATACTAATAAAAATTGTGTAGAATTACCTTTAGGACCTCAGCAACTATTGCAAGCAGGAGCGGTCAGCTTCAAAACATGATTGGCGAGGCTTAACTAATGATGGACTTCTGCCACCGCATGACAGTGACTCATAGATGATTGCTCATACATAAGGCAATGGCCATACCATTGATGTGAATCCTTGCTGGAGCATTCAGATTCCGCACGAATGAAAACATGTTCAATATGACACTATATCTCTACCGCCGAGTAGCGACCTCCACCGTGGACACCTGTATCATAGACATGACCAACATCATCGGACACATCACTGACAACGTCGACCCTCAAATCATGAGAATCCTTCAGGACTCGCAGACAACCCTCCCCGGTGTGACACCTTCTCCTTCTCCTGTTTCCCAGGCAGAGAATGAAGAATTTAGGGATGTCTATAACACCCTCAGCGGTAGGCTCATGGATGTCCGAACATCCATCCAAACCAATATCTCTTCCCTCCAAGTGGGCTTAAGTGAGCTACGGGACTACATCATTAGCCTTCCTGACCAAATTGCCCCTGCTACCACCAATAAAAGTAATACGTCCGTGACTCCCAACTCTATGGGAACGTTGGGCAACTGGCCTGCTCCGGCTCGACGGCTCGAGGCTCTGAGCATGTTCAACCTAACCCTTTCCCTGCATCTGCGCAGGGGATCGCTAGTACCTCGGAGAAGCGCAGACTCCCTGAGCCTACCTATGTTAGACGCTGACTTTACGCCTTAGGCCAAAGCGTCATTATCTTTCCCAAACGGACCATATTAAATTGATTTATAATTCCTGGCTCGAAGAGAAGCCCCTATCGGTTCTCTCTTCGTGCCAGGTGAGTTACAAGGACTTGTATATTATTCTATTTACCTATCGGTTCTCTCTTAGTGCCAGAATAAACTCATCTCAAGCCTTACCACTCTTAAGAGGTTATGGGCCCCGTTGCTCTCTAATTCACTGCACACAATAACAACAACTCCTAATACCATGAGCAACGAAATGGATGAAACAAACGACGAGAAGAATTTCTATCGTCTCAAACTCACTCCTATTAAAGTCAACAACAACGGTACTAACAATTACACCGAGTTCAGACAAAAATCAAAGTTCGAACTCGAAGCTGCCGACTTCTGGTGCCATATCGATGGCCCTGACTACGACCCGCCGAATATCCCTGCGCTCGTATCCACTCAGATAATTCAGGCCATTGATGACATCGGAAATCCTATTCGAGCAACCGTTCCCGGTAACGAAGATGAAGTCGCTCAGGCGAATATCGATGCACATTCCTGGCTTTCCACCGATAGAAAGGTACTCGCCATTATCGCAAGGGCAGTCCCTCACGGCAGAGGGCATATCGTCCGCGACTGCAAGTCTGCTCGTGATGCATGGATGGCTATTGAACAAGAATTTGAACCCTCCAACAATGCTACCGGTATAGCTATCAAGCACGAAATCATCGGCAACAAGTGTAACATCGACGATGATCCCGTAAACTGGAGAGAAACTATGGTTGAACTCTATAATAAACCTCGAGACGTCAGCCCGACAACAATGCCAGACACAGAATTTGCCAGTCACCTAGTCACCCTTATGACTTTAGATGAAGATTGGGCCTTTTGTCGGAATCGCCTTTTGAAGAAGCTCAGGAAGGGTGCGATTAGCGGAAATCCTATCTCCTCCGCCTTCGTAATTCAGGAGCTCAAGGAAGAAGAAGTCAATAGAAAGATTGCACCTTCCATAGTCCACGTTAACGCTATTGTCAACCGAAAGAAGGGGAAAGGAAAAAATCCGGCCACAGATTTTGTCCCCAGCGCATACTCTTCCATTCCCTTACAGCAACGAATCAGCAGCGGTCCTGGGCCCTCGACTTATAATCGCAGACAGAACCGAGCGGACCGCCGCCCTGCTCTGTATAGTCCTAACCAGTCCAGGAATTTCAGGAGCCATCTCTTCTGCGAAAATCCTTACTGTGAAACACCTATTGGCCATAGCACCAACGAATGCTTTGCGTATAAAGGAGGAATGGAAGGAAAGTACCCACCTCGTTACTCCGGGAAGAGAGACATGCACCTTCCTCTTGAAGCAAGGCTCTTGGGAAGAAGAAAGCTGATAAAAGATGGGCAGACTGAAGAGCCGGGGAGCAGATTCGCCGGAACAGCGGTAACCTCCAACGATGGCGAAAACAAAGTAAATGCAAATCTAAACCCCCTCATCTATATGACGCAGATTCCAAACTACCCAGACGCGGATGACGACGACATAGACATTAATGAGGAAGTTGTTATCAATGTCATTGCCCTCAACGGAAACACCGTAAAAGATGACAGTGTCAATCATGACACTGGAGCTTCCCGCCATATCTTCCACAACAGAAACCTTTTCCACGATTATATCGCTTTTGAAACTCCGCTTAACGTCTTTGGTTTCGGTTCAGCATTGTCCGCCGCTGCAATAGGCAAAGGGAAAATTATCCTCAATGCAAAGCTCAATGGAAAACTGCGACCCTTTTCAATTTCAAACGTTCTTCATATACCTTCAGCAAGATGCAACCTTATATCAGGGTCAAGACTAGACAAGAAAGGCGTCAAAACCACGACCGGTGAAGGCATAATCACTTACCTGACCTCCGCCAGTGAACCTTTCGCGAAAGGCAACATTGTTAACGACCTTTACAAGATGGAAGTTGTACCCATCCAACCCGCGGATCAGCAAGAAACATCTTCGCAATCAATGTTGATTGCATCAATGGTGCCTTCGATCACCGCGATGTTCGGTCCTGACGGCGAAACTGAGGCAAACCGTCGCCTGGGTTTTACCACCGTCTAATGGGCCATATAGACGTTAAAGGGCTGCGGGATTCCACGACTGGACTTCCCGCAAATATCGACAGTGTAAGAGTCGAAAACTGCCAGATCTGTGCCCTCGCTAACATTAAACGGCTCAAATTTCCTCGCAACGCTACGAACCGTGCAACACATCCCTTATTCCGCGTTCATTCTGACATCTGTGGTCCACTTCCTTTAGGATACGGCAACTTCAGATATTTCATCTCCTTCGTCGATGACTTCTCTTGGTTTATCATCATATTCTTTCTAAAATCCAAATCCGACGCTCTCAAATGCTTCATTCAATTCTGTACAGCAGCTGAAAAAACAACTAGGTTACCAGATCGTGTTCTTACGCGTTGACAACGCTGGCGAATTGACAGAAGGTGCTTTCCGAGACTACTGTGCCAGCGAAGGCATCACCTACGAAAAGACTGTTCCCGATGCTTCTCAACAAAACGGCGTCGCAGAAAGGGTTAACCAAATCCTCGAGAGAATGTCCCGAGCTATGTTGGTCGACTGCGGCCTTTCTGCATGGTTTTGGCCTCTTAGTACTCAGGCTGGAGCGCACATCAAAAACTGAGTACCTCACTCATCCCTATCTGACAAACTCACACCGTTCTATGGGTGGTTTCGGGCGAAACCCGACCTCTCTCACCTCCGCCCTTTTGGTGCACTTGTCACCTCAAGGAAGACAAACTCCGACCAGTTAAACAAGGCTGTTCCTCGAGGCGAACATGGAAGATTTGTCGGCTACTCTCCCGATTCCAAGGGGTACTTAATTTGGTTCCCCGACTCGAAAACCATACGAGCGCGTCGAGATGTGGAATTCCACGGCTTTCCACAAAACCTGCCATCCCCACCGCTCTCAGAAATCCTCTGGGATGATCTTCATCTCCAAACAACGCCTTCTTTCAACGATGATCCTCGTCTTTTAGAAGAGCGCATATCCTTACCACTAAACGAAGGCTCTGATGAGTACGTGCATCGTCTCACTCCTCCGTGATAACCCTAATTCCTCCCTGTTAGACCGCCCTCTGAATTGACAACGTCTTCAGATGTAGATCTTCACGGAGAAGAGCTAAGGCACGTACACCGTCCCTTCCTATAAACCCTATCTAAATATTACTCTGCAGTCCTTCCTCCCCGACCATAGAGAGTCCGAGAGAAAAACAACGCATCAAGCCAAAAGTGTACGCAACAACATTGCTAAAACTATAACCTACTAAAAAACTTACTCTGCAGTAATCCCTCTCAAACTATGAGTTCTGGAGATTTACAACGCATTGAGCTAAAAGATGCTGATGGCGACGTCCCTATGACCGATGGTCGACCTAGACGTTCTGAACGTGCCACGCGCCTTCCTGCTCGTTACTGTGTTAACTTTGTCACGGCTACTTCTATGACCGGAGCACCCAACCCTATTCTCATGCAACTTCTGAACTCCCCCGACGACAATGAAATAGAGGTTGAATGTGCAACAAATGATTTACATTTGCTCACACAATCTTTTGTCAACGCCGAATCCTTTGTAGGAGCTGCTCTCCATGATCCAATCGACGACCCTTCTGAAAAAGACCCCCTTTCTATCCAACATGCGAAATCCTCTGTTTACTGGTCTCACTGGCTTGCTGCAATATACAAGGAGCTCGAATCGCTGAAGGCGAAAGGAGTCTATGAAGAAGTCGAGGACATCCCGCCAAACCGCAAGCCCGTCGGTTGTAAATGGGTACTACGAATAAAGAGAGACCATGATGGTCTCATCTCTAGATTCAAGGCCCGTCTTGTTGCAAAGAGTTTCACTCAGATCCCCGGACAAGACTACAACTACACATTCGCTCCTGTAGCCAGGTGGGAATCCATCCGCACCGTTCTCGCTATCGTAGCAGAACACGACATGGAGCTTCGCCAGATTGATGTCAAAACCGCGTATCTCAACGGTCCACTCAATGAAGAAATTTATATGAAGAAACCTACTGGTACCGGTTCTGGCTTTTGGCGACTGCGTAAAGGCTTATATGGCCTTAAGCAATCGGGGAGACAATGGTACTTAGAACTCAATACCAAACTTGAATCCATCGGATTCAAACGAACCGAATCCGATTGGAGTGTCTACGTCTGCTTTAAAGGCAACAGCAAATCCATAATAACAACGAGTGTTGACGACATGCTCATCGGCTCAATACCTCCCGCTGAATCAGACATAGTCATTCACCAACTCGAATCCCTATTCGACATAACAGACAATGGCGAACCAACCTTCCACCTTGGTTGCGGCATAACCCGTGATAGAGAAAACAGAACTATTCGCCTTGACCAACATGCTTACATCGAATCGATCCTCCGCGAGTTTGGATTCAAACAATCCAAGCCAGTCTCAACTCCTATGGACCCTGGTACTCGGCTTTTCCCCTCAACGGAGCATCTTGCTCCGGAGGAGGAAATGAAAGTACGATCCTTTCCTTACACTGCCGTTGTCGGGAAGAGCATGTACCTGGAACTCGCAAGATTCATGGCCACCTATGGGCCCACACATGTCACCGCAGCAAAGCACCTCCTCCGTTACCTCAAAGGGACGATCTCTTTCTCTCTATGGCTAGGATGAAAGAAGGTACGCTACCCGTTTTTTCGGGCGCTGTCTGACTCCGACTGGGGTATGGGTGAAAGTCGGAAATCCGTCTCAGGATTCATCATCCTCATGAACGGCTCCCCGCTCTCCTGGAGCTCAAAACAGCAATCGGTTGTCGCGCTATCCTCATGTGAGGCCGAATATTTGGCCACAACTCACTGCACAAAAGACGTCCTTTGGTTTAGAAACTTCTTTTCCGAGTTGGGATTTCCCCAGCAAGCTCCCACTTCCTTGTTCTGCGACAACCAAGGAACGGTCGCATGTACACATGACCCCCACGCTCACAGCAAGATGAAGCACATTTCGATTCGGGAACACTTCATCCGTGACTGTATAGTCAAACGCCTCATCGACGTCATCTACGTGTCCAACAAAGAAAACGTCGCTGACATATTCACGAAGCCACTCCACAGGACAATGCATAGGCAATGGGTTACGATGCTTGGCCTAGACGCCAGTCAAGGGGGGTGTTAGACGCTGACTTTACGCCTTAGGCCAAAGCATCATTATCTTTCCCAAACGGACCATATTAAATTGATTTATAATTCCTGGCTCGAAGAGAAGCCCCTATCGGTTCTCTCTTCGTGCCAGGTGAGTTACAAGGACTTGTATATTATTCTATTTACCTATCGGTTCTCTCTTCATGCCAGAATAAACTCATCTCAAGCCTTACCACTCTTAAGAACCTACCCCATCACCAAAGACCTAACCTCACTGCCGACACCACTGATGTTCTGTTCAAAGGTCTGCAACCCTCAGAGACTCCTGGAAACACCACAAGATGATCTTCGCATCAATAGGCAGCAACATCCACCTTGGGATGCTCTATGCGGCATATTGGGTTTCAGGAACCAACCCCGCCCACATTGTTCTCCGCTTCAGAAACTTTGCCAACTCGGCCTACTTCATTTGGTACATCAACAGCCGATGCCCAGCTGTACTATCCGGTATGAAAGCTACTCCTAATGCAAGGCCTCCCTAAGACTCCATCACCTTTGACTCCATGGTCAACAACAAGAAAGATTGTAACTCTAACATTGCATCCCTGTGCATCCCAGGACTCAGCGCTGGCTTTCCTACTAACAACAATGGCGCTGGCACGAGTGGATGGTGAGATCCACCCCAGACTAGCACCTACTACATGACCTACTAACTACAAGTGATAACCGTTTTTTATATTCTAATGTACAGTATTCCTTCAAATACTTTTAATGGACCATTGGACTCTTTGTGTTCCTCCTCCGTACCTTTGTGATATGTTAATCTAGTCTCTTCAGGACGACTTTTGTGTTCACCTCGATCCAATCTATTTCAGCGGTCAGGAAAAAAAGTAATCTTGGCCAATCCTCCTACGTCACTAAGCGGACTGAGCTTCCAAAGCTCGATGAACATTGTTATTGGCGCTATCCTGGGCTTTCTCCTCCTTATCTAGGGTTCAGAATCAGTTGATCATGTAACAGAGAAGCTTAACGCAATAGTAGTGTTCAACCCAAATAATTGCTTGTGGGGATATTCACGTCGGATTAGGGCATTGTAACGTGTCGGGATATTGGTTCCGTTTACTAGCCTATTACATGTATATTAATCATATATAACTTGCAGAAAACAACGCGACTTGGAAGCTTGACACGACGCGTCTGAGGCTAACAGGCGCTCACCGGGGTTGGGGCATGGCAGCTGAGTTTTGGGTCTTTGGATCCAAATCCCAATCTGGGCCCAGATGGCAACAAGCTCACGCGCACGGCTCGATGTATCATATACAGGCTTCACCGCTTGACTCCCCTCTTTGGGGTTTGCCTTGGGTTTTCCACCAACATACGGCAAAGGTTGGGCAAAGGCCGACGTCTGTGTCACAGGTCATGTGAAGGGTACTTGGGGTCTTGGGTCCGGCAGCATTCGGATCAGGCCAAAACGTCGGCTAACAAACCGTTCCTGCGCTTTACAAGCAACTGCCACAAGCTCATCAATATGAAGTAATTATTACCGAGGAATATATATTTCTTGCTGAGTTTTGAGTTAAAAGTGAGTCTGTGATATACACGCGCACGCACCGGCTGCACGGCAAAAATCACCTAGCCCTACTTGAACTTATTTCAGGTTTTGTGTAGTAGTTGCGAGCATCTTGGAATAAAGCGTTGAAGTATGATATCAATGCTGTTTTTTCGAGAATAATAGCTGGGGTTCACATGCTACCAAGCCAGAGACAGATCACAGCAGTAGATGTTGTCATTAATCTGTAACTCATTGAACTTGAAGCTGAAGCCGAAATGTGAGACGCCGGAAGGAAAAAAAAAAAAGCTTCTCTCCTCTGCCTCCTGGACTGTAGAACTCACCGTCCAAGATTCCAAGGCGATTATTTTCCTCTCCCGCCAACGTCCTTTGGGATCCGCAAGTACCACTTCATCCATCTTAATTACTGAATTGAGAAGCATTAGGCATGAACAAAAGACCAGTTGATCCAAAACGAAAAGAGACTCAGTCCGCTGGAAGTAGGTCCAAAGATTATATTTGATGCTCGCACCGGAAGTAAGGCTGATGGCAGTAAGGCCAAAAGGAGATGGAGGAAAGCAAACGATAGAGGGAAGCCAACGATAGAAATTCCACCAATAAATTGAATCAGGCGCAGGCGTGCGCGCTTCTCGTCATGATCTAACGTCGATCCAGAGGCTATAGCAATGATATAGAAGAAATATTGAATGTAATACGAAGGCAGTGTCGACCATGAAGATGGCAAGAATTTCAAGCCCTTCCTGTGTAAAAGTACGAGAGGGAAGCCAAAAAGAAGGTGCTGTAGTAGTGTAGGGAACCACCGCACATCACCAGATCATCTACCTTTCATGCCTTCCCCAGCTCCGCCGCCTCTTCTGAATCCGTCATCTGCAGCCGTCCATTGCTTACGCTCACCCAATTGTCCCACAGACAACCCCTTCTGAATCAAGGCCTCGAACGTTGCATTTCTTTTATTCAACTACGACATCTGATGAGGGTCAGATTGTACAGTGAATATGAGTAGGGCGGAACGGGCGGATGGTTTGGAGGTGAGTAGAGGTTTTGAGGAGTGTGGAGGAAAGTGATTCAAACGTAGGCTCTGTTGGAGGCGGAGGTGCGATGGTGCCGCCGAGGACACCCTCGGAAGGATTAGCGCGCGCAGTCACCCCTACAAACAATGATTAGTAACAAACCAAACGAAGGAGAGTCTACTCACATCCTCTAGCACCTGCCAGCCCCATCAACCTCACGAACACAAAACCATGAGACTCGACCACGTCCACGAAATTCTTCACAACCTCCTCGTTGTCCTTGCACCCCAAACATGTAAGCTAGCCTTACTCCCATGCATCATCCCCGGATTTCCATGATCGATCACCGCGGTCCGTATTTTCTCTCCGCCGGTACCCGCAGCCCAAGACGACTTCTTAACAGTCCTTCCATACCCGCCTTGAACGTTTGAGCTCCCCAAACTCCCTTCCATTCTCAACCTTCTTCCGCCCAAGCTCCATTGTCGTGCGCGCATGTTCATCTGGATCATGCCCACCTTCTCCTTGGACTTGTATCTCGCGTCTGCACCATTTTTTCATGAGCCAGGAGCGACCAGGGTTCAGTACTTCAGTACTTTCAGTGGGCGTCCGCGAGGATGTGAATAGATCAGGGCGATGTCAACACAAAATGAGTGTGATTTTTAGAGCTTTGAGGTTGGATTCGAGCGATGTCCCACGTGGATTAGTATTAGCGGAAGAGAAACAGAGAAAACGAAAGTGTTTTTTGGATGGAAAATGGGTTTGAACGACGTCGATGAGACTGGACTGGGTGACTTGAGGACGTGGCCTTGGGCTTCAGAGAATGTGGTTGTTGCTGTAGCGAGCGCTTCAGCTGTTATTCCGGACCATCTGTGAGACGATGCATTAGCCATGATGCATGTGCATGATGATGAAAGTCCAGAATCATTATTTCGGCCACTCACCAAATCAATGATAGGTCACCACAAGGTGTGTATAGTCAGGCCTTCAAAGCTTCAGGCCCAGTGAAAATCGACATGATTGAAATTGATTGAAATCAAGTGAGATTGAGTGATATTGGTTCAAATTGAGCGATATCAGTTCAGATTGGAAACTGTCAGCAAGTGACAGGTGTATTTACTTGTCACCGAGGAGAACCGATCTCCTTCAAAAAGTGAGACTTTAACCGATTTTTTTTGATTAAGATTGGATGGAATTGGTTTCCATTGTTTCACATTGTATCATATTGAAAGAAATTGGTTCTTATTATTGCAGTTTTTTTTTGGCTTTCAAATCTGTTAAAATCAATTCATGTTCATTATCATTGGTTCAAAATGGTTCATATCTATGTACGTCGATTCTATATACATATACACCACACCAGGCCACACCATACTTGCAAGCAAACAAATCAGAGAAATTGCTGCCTTTGAAGCGAGTTTGAAAAGACTTAGTTATCTCTTGAGTTATCTGAAACTGAATAGCGCGTATTTGCAGTCGGTTCGGTGACCTCGGCGTCTCCTCGCTACGTCGCACAGCGATCGCGGATGACGACCGCAAGCTTGTCACGCCGTCTCATTGGCGTCTCCTCGTTACATGTAATGAACGAGGTAGAACTCACTGAGTCTGCTTCAGGTGTGTTGGCTATCTGTGAAGCGTGAAACCAGTCATTAGTAGGTTAATTGAATGAACAGCAAATGAAGAACACACCTGAATTGCTGTCTATACACCAGTTCTTGACCAGTTCAAAATGTGTTAAGGATAGTTTTTTGGAATCTTCAGATGATTGAGCAAAGAGACAGAAGTAATTAGTAAGATATCTTCAGACAGAGTAAGGACAGAGATAACAGAAGGGTGATTGTGGTGGTCTGTAAGAGAAATGCCTTTGGTGTTTTGACTTGCATAAAATATTTTTATGGCACGGCGTTCTCTTGACGTGTCGACGGGGCAACTTTTTAATAGCTTAGATTGTTCAGAACAGCGTAGAACCAATGTGGTTCAAAACTAACAGATTCAGTATGTATTGATTTGGGTAAGGGATTGACAGCTACCAATTTCATCCGATTTCACTCAATCTTGTCTGATTTCACTCAATCTTGTCCAATTTCACTCAATCTTGTCCAATTTCACTCAATTTCATCCAATTTCATTCAATCTCAACCATTTAAATCATGTCGATTTTCACTGGGCTTCAGGTCTCGTCGTTTCGGTGTCTAGTTAAACATCGTGTTGGAATGATCTATGAAGATAACAAGCGTTAGATTGGGCACTTACCGGTACAAAGTTCTAAGATCCAAACACTTGCCAGTTTGTTGGAGAGACATGAAAGACTAAGCTGGAGTTGGGGCGTACATGATAGGACTTGGAGCCTTTCGGAGCGCACGTACGTTAGTTACCACGAAAGTCAAGACTCCCGGCCCGCCCCGCGCCATTTTCATTCTTCTCGCCACACCTTCTGCTTCTCGTCCAGAGTCTGAAGATCCTTACCAGCTCCAGGGGCACAAATCAATAGCTCTTCTAGTTACAGAAGATTTTTTTTTTTTTTTTTTTTTTTTTTTTTATCATATTTATTCGCATTTGCGCGATAGCGTATGGTAGCGAGTATACATACAGTAGGGACTACAATAGGAATGTCTGGTCTGTCATGGTAGATGTGCCTGCCTGCAACGATGAGTTCCCAAAGGAACAAGGCGAGAGCGTGCCCTCTGCCAGATTACGCACTGGTCGGCGGTGTGTAAAGTGTCCGTGCGTCGGGGTGGATAGGTAAAGTAAGGTAAGTAAAGTATGTAGAAGTATCGAGAGAGTTACGAGAGAGATGTGGGATATGTGAGAGAGAAAAAATAAAGAGAAAGAGAGAGAAAGTAGTGACTGAGTGAGAGAGGAAAGGATAAATAGATGGGGCCAAGGGAATAAGAGGTTACTCGTCTTCCTCTTCTGGCAATTCTGGTAGGTCCCCAAGAATGTGGTGGAAACGTTTGGTTTCGTCAACATATAGGAAAAGGTGCCGAAGGAGTTTGGGTGATGTGAGAAGAGAGCTCATGCTCCAGTGCTTCTTACTGACATTCCGTCGCAGGCGATCCCTTGCCTCCCGGTGAGCCGAGCATTGGAAGAGGTAGTGGAACACCGTCTCAGGATGGCGGCGGCAGCAAGGACATGTCGGCGAGTCGGCTCGTTTGATGTTGTAGAGGTGTTTTTGAAGGGGAATGTGACCTGTGCGAAGCTGTGTGAGGATGGTGAGGAGCTTGCGAGGTAGGTGTCGAGATAGCTTCCAGTAATTCCGGCTGGCCTTCGTGGCTGGTGCCGGGTCAATATCTTTGAACTTTGCATAGCGGGGTGACTTTTTCCACAGATCATCGTGTTGTTTTTCGAGTTTGCGACGATAAACCCGAACGGCTGCGGTGCGACTGCGAGGCAGACGGCAATGCAATTCCTCCGGCAGCATCCTCCTGTTGCTGGACCTCCCAGCTGCTGCTTTCTTCGCCTCTTGGTCCGCACGCTCGTTTCCTTCTATACCTTTGTGTCCTGGAACCCATGAGATCTTTATTTGTATTTCTGGGAAAGCGGCGCGCAGTCGGGTGAGTAAGGAGTGAAAGATGTCGAGGATGTAGTGGGAAGAGTTGGTGGAAGATGTGTCGGTTGCTGTGATTGCGGCGGTGTTGTCGGCCCATATTGACAGCTCCCGGATTGATTGTTCCCGTGATGCCAAGTGTAATCCCATGACCATACCGACCAACTCTCCTTCGTACACTTCATGGTCATCCTCGTGCCCCAGCCTATATCTCACGGCCGCTATTTCTTCGCCGTTCCTGAAAAGCACAGCAGATGCTCCGACGTGTCCCTTGTATCCTGACCCGTCTGTGAAAATTTGTACATCTGCCTCATCCTCGTTTACCATCCTTAATGCTTCTTTCTCTTCTTCACAAATATGGACAATTAACCCGGGATCCCAGTTCGCCTCGTAACGTACGGCCTTTCGCTTTTCCATCACCTTTGGCTTCAGCCCATACGAGCCCATCAGATCGTGTAGAGGAGAGAAGTGCCGGGACCGTTTGGAGTAGCGAGCAGCTTTTGCCACTCGTTCAGCAAGAGGATGGGAGTCAGGTAGTGCGGTAAGTCTCGTCGCTGCCCGTTGGCGTTGTCGTTCGATCTCTAACTGCATTGGCAGAAGGGCTGCATGGATATCTAGGATGTCAGTAGCTGTTGTAGACATTGCACCTGTAATCAGTTGCGCTGCTTGGCGCTGAATAGAAGTGAGACGTCGTGTCACGGCCAGTTTCCTGCCCTTTCTCCGTGTTTGTGGGACCAGGACTATATCTGCTGCATACAGCATTCGTGGTAGTGCCTTTGCCTTGTAGAGTTGACGTATGTGGCTAGCCACCATACCTCCTTTACTCTTCGCTATTCGCCGGAATTGAACTAACCATTCGGTTCCTCTTTTAAGCATCAGGGCATGGTGTTCCTTCCACCTCAAGCCGCCGTCCATCAGGGCTCCCAGGAACCTCGAGGAGTTCTTCGGTTTCACCAACTCGCCTGCTATGTTTATGCCCGGTCCTGTTAGCACAGTTGTTTTTTGTTGTTTGGTCCTAGGGTCGGGATTGGGTCTCCTGCGGCGGGTAAAGTCGGTGAGTTGGAATTTATCAATTCCGAATGCACAGTTGTGGGATTGTGCCCACTGGAGTATTCCATCTGGGCGCTCCATTAAATCCTGTAGCTGATCGTGTGCATCCTCCGCAGTCTTGGCCCATTTTAGTGCTGCGACGTCGTCCATGAAGCCGAAGCCTTCCTCCCTGTTCTCTTTTCTGAATAGCCGGAGCAGGCCGGCAGCATAGAGTATGTATCCTAGACCTGAGAATGGGTCTCCTTGGTCTTCGCCTCCCAGTACGTTGAATATTTCTGAAATAAAATCGTCAAAACTCACGCGTGTTTTGCGCCTAGCATATCGTCGTCTCAGCCATTCGACGATCTCTACCGGTACTCCTATCATTCGAAGCTCGTGGTAGAGCATGTCGAGGTCCACACTTGGAAAGGCGCCCTTCACGTCCATGAACAAGGCAGAAACTACGTACCCTTCACGCCAGAGTTGCTTGATTCGGTCGACCATTAGATGAATTGAGTCTGTAGTTGCCCGTCCGGGTCTCGCTCCGAACTGCATTTGTGGCAGTAGGTCCCGTATTTCGGCTTCACATGATATCTCGTCGACCGTGCAGCTGTTTGTGTTACGGCCGTGGTGATGCGAGAGTGTGATTGGACGGTGAGCTCCTGGTTGGCGGTAGTCTGGCTTGCCTGGCTTCCTCAAGACAATAGTCTCTGTTGTGGACCAGTCCTCTGGATAGATGTGGAGGGAGGATGTGGCCCGATATATTGGGCCAAGGTATGGGACAAGGATGTCAATACAGGCCTTGAATAAATCATTTGGAAAGGTGCCAATGCGAGTAGCCTTTCCATTCTTCATGCGCCGTATGCGTTTGATGATTAGTCGGTTAGTTGGGAGCTGAAACTGCCAAGCTGGGGGCGGATAGGTTGGATTGGGTGGGGCGTTGGAGGTTGTAGGTGGTGGAGGAAAGAAAGCTGTCCTGAAGACTTCGGCTTTTTTGTTATTGTCGCTGACGTGTCTCTCTGTTCCGCTAGGATCTCGAGTGACTAGGTCTGGGATTCGGGAGTGTCCTCCGTCTGTAGGCCCGGCTTCCACTAACTTACCAACATCCCACATTGTACTGGCTGTAGCTTGTTCCAAGTATTCGATCCACTTCTCTGTCTTTGCTCGCTTAACTTCTGCAGCAAATGTTTGGCGTATGCGGCGATATTCTTCATGGACTGGGTGTTCAGGGTTGAGTCGTTTCCTGTACGATTTGTTGCCCAGGTTGTTCCGGATCCGCCGCATGCTTGTGAGGTTCGTATTCCACCATCGACGTTGTTGTGGGTGCCGCTTGGCCAGTGGGACCCGTTCTTCCACGACTTCTCCAATTACACCATCTATCTCCTCGAGTTTGGACCAAAACTGCTGTATGTGCTCTATTTCCTTGGGTTCATCGAGTTCCTTTACTTTTTCATCGAGGCGTTTTCTGAATTCTTCCCAATTGACTCCTCTCCAGTTTCTCCGTTCACGCGGGTCTGCGACACCGGCCTGTAAGTCAAATGCTGTTGTGATTGGGAAATGGTCAGTTTTGACCGGTTGTGTAGCTGGGCTGGCGTCGCATTGTATGACGTGGCCCATTAGACCACTGGTGCAGAATACATTGTCGACTCTGGTATAGTTGCCTGTTGAGAAGGAACGTAGAGTTGGTATGAACTCTGGGAGGGCCATGTGCATAGAGTGAACCGCAAGTAATGTGATGAGCTGGTGAGCTGCGTCGAGGTTCCGAGCAGTGAAAAGATGAGAGTTCCGGGGCTCGTCCCACATGGGGTGGTGTCGATTGAAGTCGCCAAACCAAGCCATGTGTAGTGGCATTTTTGGGGTGTTGCGTGCTGCTGGGCTGCGCAGCCATTGTGCTAATGCGGCAATTGCGCTGTCATTTTTGCAATCATTATAGATGTTAAAGAGGCGGAGGGTCCCGAACTGTCCTACTAGTTGGACTGCAGAGATGTCTTGGTGGTTGACTTCAAGAGCTGTCCAGGCGTTAGTAGGGAGACGTTTGTTGACCATGATGAGGGACCGGGTTGGGATTGTGGACCATAGGTCACGGTGTTGCGAGGGATAAATTAGGTGGAGATGTGAGAGCGCCCGCGTTCTACCTAAAAAGTCAATATATGGTTCCTGTATCATCAGGAAGTCTGCGTTTGCAGCGTCTCCATGTAGGTAGTCGTGCATGCAGGTGTCGGATTTGTTGGTGTTTAGCTGCGCCACTGTAATCCTGTCTTGTGTGTATAGCAGCTGGGGTCCCCTATTCATTGGGAGCCTCCAGGTAGCGCCTGTCTATTCCATGGTGGCATACTTGAATTCCCCCACTCACCTCTGCTCCTATGCTGGCTCAGTTGACTGGGCCTCACCCTGGACTGTGAACGCGAAATGTAGGTGTCAAGCGTTCCTTGCCTTGGGGCTGTGGGAGCTGGTTGCCTTGCTGGTGTACGACCACGTTGTGATTGTTGAGACGCCGTTCCGCCACCATTCCCTGGCTGACCTCCAGCCAAGCGACCCTTACCTTTGCCCCTCTGCACTGTTTTCCAGTTTTGATCATACCCCTTTTGTACCTCCAGTCGCCAGTTCTGGTTGACGTTCTCCACTGATTTGTCACTGCGACGGACCCATGTTTCGGGATCATTGGTGACATAGAAACGATATCCCCGGGTTGGATCTCGCTGCGCTCGCCTCTGAATCTGCTGCAGAAGAGCTGGGCAGTCACGGTCTGCTGCAATGTGACCTTTGGCTTTGCAGACAGCACAGTAGAAAGTGTTGGCGTTAGCAGAGCAGGTTTGGGTGGGATGGTCCTTGCCGCATCGTCCACATACATCCTGCGTTGAGCCGCATTCACGCGCAATGTGACCAAACTGCTGGCACTTCATGCACCGCTGAGGATCCTTCTCATCGCGGCGTACATTGACCAGTTTGCTTTCAACCGTGAGTCCGTCCCGTATTGCCTTGTTTGCCATGTGTTTGTTGTTGAATGAGAAAATTGCGAAGCCCATTTTCTGGCCTGGGCTTCGTCTCTCTGGCTTGCGTATCCATCGTGCTGATGTGATGGAATGCGGGCCTAATCCACTGTCCTCCGCGATCCTTGATAGCGCGAATGGGGATTCTAATACTGCTGACAAAGGGACAAATTCTGCTACGACATCGTGTCGGGGAAGCTCAACGGTCACTTCGCTACCCCATGCTTTACTGATCCATTCCCGCCGGTCTTTATCCTCCAGCCACGCCAGCTCGTCAGTCTTCCGCATTACACAAAAGGCTCCTCCGCTGCGGAGCTTGGTGACAGCAACCACCTTTACTGTATCAGCATCCTCCCCCTCATCTTTCATCATGCTTTCGAAGGCGAGGTTGGCCTTCTGGGCGATAACAGATTCTGAGAGTGTTGTCCAGTCTGCCGAAGAAGATGTTGGCTTGATGAAGAATCGTCGGTCTGCCATCTCTCCTGCATGGATAGCAGCAGCGTGTTGAGGGCGTTGCAGTGTCTCAGCTGTGGCCTTGGCAAGACTTCCAGCTTGCAATGCCCGAGCATATGACTGTTGGGGATGGGGAAGTGCAGCGTTGGTTATTTCCCCATCCTCGCCATCTTCTGTCCTTTTTGTTATGCTTTCCACTTTTTCAACGGCCATCCCTAATGCTTCGCGTGTTGCCTTCAGCTCCTGCGTGACTGGCTCCAGTCTCTTGTCTACTTGTGCTGTGATTTTTTCTGCCAATTCTTTTGTTAGATGTTCCACGCTGTTCTTCCAGACCTGCTGTTGCATGAGCAAGCCCATGATTTCTACTTTCTCCCAAGCTTTCTTCCTGGTGGCCGCAGTGACGGTCTGAGCCATCTGCCATTCACGAGCTATCTGTACCAGGCGCTTCGGAAACGCCTGAAAGAAGTCTTCGCCTTCCTTCATGAGCTTTTCCTCGACTGCTCGTGCCTCAAGGTCGAGCCCATCATCTGCACCTGACCGTGGTTGTGAACCGCTGACCATTTTTAGCCTGTCCTGCTACGTTGTTTTGCTGTTGGCGAATTTTAAGTTTTAGATATGAAGAAGGATTTTTATTGCTTCTTATTCGAATACAGAGGCCTACCGAGGCCCGACGCTCACTTTTTGGCTCAATCGAACCGTGAGAAAGTCAGTGTTGGTGGCGGTATTGAATCAAGAAGTCCCTCCTTCTGATAACTTAAGCTAAGTTGGAGTAATATTCAATACATTACTCTAGGACTGTTTTCCTGATGACTCATGCTTTGACATTACTATTCTTGCTTATTCGTGTCTATCTTTACTCCACGCTTACGCGTACATATGAGACTTTGATACACTTATATTAGCAAGTACGTAGTTTTTCCCTCCCTCAGTTGTACCGCTATACGAACAACTGAGGTGAGTTCTTCTTTCTTACTATCACTGTATTTATACTTACTTGGTCTATTAGTTTTACGTTCGTCTACAGGTATAGTAGTTTAGTTGTACCGTTATACGAACAACTGAGTTTTATGTTTGTCTACAGATTATGAGACTCGCTGTTCTACGAGCATCAAAAACCTAAATCCCAGTCTATCTTTGAATACAAGCAACCATAATCATGACATCAGGAAGTTCTCCCCTGACAGTACCTACATTTCCCGAAGCATCGCAGCTATCGGGAAAAGATACATGGCGACCCTTCAAAAGCCGAGTCCAGCTGAATGTACAGCTGAGAGGTCTACTCGGATATCTGAATGGAACCATTCCAAAAACGACTAGAGATCCGTTGTTATTTACAACAGGTACTCAAGCACCTACTTCTACACCTCCAGCATCAGGAAAAGCCGTTTTTGCCTAGGGACCCCAGAGTGGCCTAAAGTAAAGTAGGTGACCTATGAATCCTATGGCATCCTAGGAATTTGGGCTTGTCCCTTGCCAGCCAAGGCTCTTGAGGATTCCCTAGGCAAGCCTAGGTTTGCCCAGGTCTGCCCAGGTGCTCCTGGGGAACACCTGGGGAACACTTGGGCAGACCTGGGCAAACCTAGGCTTGCTATGGGTTTGCCTAGGATACCCTAGGGAATCCTCAAGAGCCTTGACTGGCAAGGGACAAGCCCAAATTCCTAGGATGCCATAGGATTCATAGGTCACCTACTTTACTTTAGGCCACTCTGGGGTCACCTAGGCAAAAACGGCTTTTCCTGATGAGACAGTCAATCTCCTTCTCCAGGGGAGTGGTATCAACGCGAGCAGATGGTTGCATCCATCATATGCTTGAACTGTACCGATCCTATCGGTATTGGAATTGATGAAGAAGAGAATGCTCATACTACCTGGCAAAAGCTCATCACGAAGTACGAAGCCAAGGACGAACAGTGTATTCATATCGCTGACACTTCTCTACGCACCCACCGATATCATCCTGATACTTCGACTATGGAAGAACACGAGAAATATATGAAAAACCTTTTGAAGGTACTTCATAATCTTGGCGGAACCTGTACTGATGAACAATTCAGGCTTATCGTCATTGCGTCTATGCCTAAAGCCTGGCAAGACTATGTTCTAAATGTCCCTGGTGATTCTAGTGAAGATGCATTCACATACCTCCACCATATCTACCTCGACAAGGTCTTGCATGCTGATAGCAATGATCCAATCAAAAAACAGGTTGAGGCTCTCGTAGCACACCACCTTGGAACTCGAGCAGCAGTTGCTGCACCTACTCCCAAATGTGAACGGCCTATCTGCACTAATCCCATATGCCCAGGTAAAGTTGGACACACTATTGAGCAATGTTGGGCTAAAGGTGGAGGAGGAGAAGGCAAAGCTCCCAAATTCTGGAAGGAAAAATATGAGGCAAAAGTGAAAGCTTCTAGTGCCAAGACAGCTTCACCTATGGATGTCTATGTTGGATCGACACAGTCTTCAGGCACGCATTCTCCAGACTACTCAGACTCGGGTACGTCAAAATCACCAGGCTCTCCATCTGCCCTTGCTTTTACTGACACTCCTACTAGATTCGCTGATGCCGTTCTAGTCAGTGGGGATGGTCAGCAAGGGGAGAAGGTAGACATACATGTACCATACCACCCACTTGTATCCTGTAACAAATGCACCACATGCAAAGCGGGGAATGTAAAGCTTGATTCGCCGAGTTCTGTATACCGTACGTTTATTGATTCCGGAGCGACCGACCATTGCTGGGTTGAAGAAAGCCAATTTGTCGAATACAAAGCGGTGAACGAGACAGGTAGCAGTGCAGTAGCTGGTACCGAGGGACAGTTCAATATCCGAGGAGTGGGAACTGTAGAGTTCGTAACCAGTGTTAACAGACAGAAGAGATTAATCCAACTTCGAAACATGAAACACACGCCAAGGTTTGGACACAATCTCATTTCCTTGATTAACGCTGGATAGTCAAGGGTACATAGGCAAGTGGGGAATAACTGTATTACGGTGGACTCGAAATCTGGCGATACCATGATGGTTGGGTATGGCAAAGGAAGGATGTACGAGGTCACTGTCCAAGACAATGTCAGTACTCACTCAGCGCATTCGCATGGGAAACCAGTCAACATACTCACT
>JADNRY010000558.1:0-38753 GCA_015501585.1 Rhodocollybia butyracea
GCTTAGATTTGTGATACGGGGAGGGCGAATGTACATGAGGCGATATTGAGTTTGCCAGAGGGGTATCGGACGAAGGTTAGGAAGAGGGTTGTATTTTAGGTTGTGGCAGCAGCAGCATGCGGTGGCGGAGTTGATTGAGGAAAGTGTTAATTGAGGGATGGTTGGAGCGGGGAATTCACATAACTCATTTGATATTGTGAGCTGGTAATGTATATATCTATAGATGGCCATCTGGAATTGATTGAAGAAACAGTTTTGTAATTATAATCGACGAACTAATCGAGGATGAATGGGTGGATTGGAGTGGAAAATACACATAAGTCATTTATGTGTCGGGGACTACTAGGAACTGGAATCCAATTCCAACACAGGTGAGAGCAAGGTGAGAGACAGGCGATTTCTCGGGTTCCACCCAACCACCCAGCTACCCAGGGACATCGTCGGCACGGTGGAAGATCCACAGTCACTTGAAGTACTTGGTCGGCTCTATGGGCGAACTAGGAGGCTTGTACTCGGATAAACTCCGATGTTATCCATCAGCGCTCGATATCACCTGTATTTTCATGTTCGGTAATATACTGCAAGACATAGAGCCAGCTACGAATTTGGCCTCGTTCTTCATTCACAAAATCTTAGCAATGGCTACTCGTCCGCTGCCTCTGAGAAACTTTGACCATGTATCCACGGCGCTCATAGTGTCTACACTTTTCATGGTATCCATGCTGCTCCTAGCTGGGGTTTCCTTCGGTTATATCGACGAGCTCAGGACCAACCTCGAGTATGCGCTGCGGCTCGTGGCGGAAGAGTTTGCTCAGTTTCTGCCCGCCAATGAGGTTCAAACTGCGGGTCCAAACAACCTTGAGTATGTGTTGCAGCGCTTGGAGGAAGAGTTTTCCCGGCTTCTGTCCACCAATGACGCTCAAACTGCTGGTCAAACCGACATCGTACCGGAAGACAATGAAGGTACCCTCCCGTCTCCACCGGATGATTCTTCGTGGGTCTAGATAAATTTACCCTTTCTGTATCAATCCTGACTATTTCACCAAGGCCGCCTGAACCTGGCCTCCGACCTACTAGCGTTATAACGGATGGCTTGGATATCGATGCAAGCATAGGGTACGTTCTCTCGATCTTGTTATCAAAGGTGGTCACGACGATGTTCGAATATAGATATTCTTTTGGTGTTCCAGTGACATGCGCAGTATGCATGGAACCGGAAACTGCCAACACTCCATTCTTCACCGTCCAGACCTGTGAACACCACTATTGCCATGCATGTTTACAGCAGTACATCCAAACATGCCTCGACAACAAGAGTATGTTTCCTCCAAAATGCTGTGGAAAGATTATCAGCCTTGCTAGTACAGAGGAAAAGGGGCGAAGCCTAATGCAGGCACTTGATGAACTTAACCCTTCTCTAAGCGCGCGCTTGCGAGCAAGAGCTACTGAACTTGATGTTCCTCCTAAAGATCATTTATACTGCCCCAATCCGCGCTGTTCCGCATTCCTTGGGTCATGGAGCTCATTCAAGGACAGAGTTGCTGCTTCAGCCCCCGCTTCGGCCAGAGGCAAATCACGCTGGGTTGCATTCCTTCGGCCATGGAGCTCATTCAAGAGCAGAGTCAAGAAGAATAGGGTCTCTGCTTCAAGCGCCGCAGGTTCATCATCGTCCAGAGGCTCCGCCGTCTCTCAATTTCACAAATGTCCTTCTTGCTCTGAGCGGGTCTGCGTTCTCTGCAAGGAGCGTCATTTAGGGACGGTAAGGTGTCCTGCTCAACTCTCGCTTGAGAAGGAGATGATGGACATCAAGTTTCGCGATCTTGCCCACCAGAAAAGCTGGAAAACTTGTCCTGGATGCGGCGCAGTGGTGGAAAGGGTTATTGGATGTCGCCATATTTTGTGCCATTGTCGAAGCGAGTTTTGCTATGACTGCGGTTTTAAATGGGAGGAATGTATTTGTCGATAAGTGGTATGTATGTATAGATGGCCGTTCGGGGGATGAAGTATGTAGTAGTAGAATGCCAATGCTAGATGAAGGATATGCGGCCCTTTTAGACCTCCTAGTTCACCTTTACATAGTTCCAGGGCTCTGCGCCGGTGTTACAACGTTTTTGTCTGGCTTCCGCCTCGAGACAGGTACTCTTGCCAGATTCATGCTTTTACAGGACATAGTTCATTGACAACCAATTGACAACAACAGAGAAGCTCTTAAAGCAAAGAACAAATGAGCCTGATTAATCCTCATTCAACATAATATATAGAAAGAAAGGTAGCAAAGATTGTTCATGTTTTTATTTTTTTGCTTCTCAGTACAATTTTGTTGGAACTTCATATCTTCAGTCCCGGGAAGTCACTTATATCAAACAGACGGATACTCTGTGAATCGTCAGTCCTCAGGCGCCGCGCGGACTGATTCAGGAAGGGGGTGAATGAATGGCTGGATGCAGAGATAAGATTGAGATTACTCTATCTTTGACCTTTCAGGGAGCTTTTGTGAATAAGGGGCCAGCGTTGGTGAAGGCTTCCCGCTGAAGATTGCAAACCTCTGAGGCAGTTATTCTCTCATTTCTGCTGTGCAGAGAGGAAGTCATATGACACTCACATGAAACTTCGTCTTTTGTCATGTCACTCATCAGGGTCCATCGCCTTGGCGTCCGCCCGTATCTCACAGGTTTCGTATGGCGCGACACCTACCGAAAACCCGGAAACCCATCCTACTTGCGTCTCTGCATCCGACGTTCTATATCCACCGCTGAAGAACAACCCCGGCCCCTTTTTCAGACAGACCTCAAACAGCGAATGAAGTCTGAGATTGGCATGCAGACCTGGTAAGTTCCTGTAAAAGAGCTAGCGCGCATGCTCTCAGCTAAAACGCGAAAACGGGATGCCCCACTTTACCGGCCAGAGTTCCTAGATCGGCTCGACCATTACGACTGTGTCGTAGATCAGCTCGAAAGCCAGTTTCAACTTGCTCTAGATCACTTCGAGAGGAAAGATATTGCTCTGAGAAAGTACACCGCTGAGCAAAAGTCATACGGTCGCTTGATCAGGTTTCTAAATGGTGGGCTAGATGCTATTGTAGCACAGTTACCAGACTCACTCCTACATCATCTCATCTTCTATACCTGGGACAAGGACGTCGATGATGTGGTCGGTCATGCCGCTCCGCTCAAACCCAATATACTTGCGGTATTCCATAAGGTTCTGCCCAACAAAGTCTATTGGGGGTGACCGCTGAACCCCGCCGGCGGAACGATCCAACTCCCCGGCGAAGTCAAGGGTGACTGGCCCAGTTTAGTGAAGCAGGCTGCTGCGTATGCCCGCTCTATGTTCAGCGTCCATCCCCTCCGTCTTTTTGTAATCGTCTTCGCCTTCAACCATAAAACAGGCCAAGCTCGCTTCCTTGTCTTCCACCGCGGTGGGTTAACCACATCTGAACCATTGGATGTGACCAGTCAAGCTGGTCGTAGTGATTTTCTCCGGCTGCTCTTTGCCATCTTTACATGGAAAACGCCTGGAGATGCTGGGTTTCCAACTTGGTACAACGGTACTGAAATATTTCTTCCTGGTGTAGAGATGCAGGGCCTGCCTTCCTCCCATGTCAAAATCGAGTCAGTTCTTTATACACGGAGTTGTGTTCGTGGTCGCGCTCCCCATGTATACTCTTTCAAACACAGAATTCCCACCAATACTCTTCAACCTGCATCTGAGACCTCAAAAACTCAGCACTCGTTGGGGATATCAGGAAATCCTATTGAATGTTAGTAATTAGCACTTTTCACGCTCTTTTGATCTCACTTGTCGGCTACAGTCTCCTCAATCGCTGGGTCTAATGCATGGAACTACGCTGTGCACGGTGTGAAGCAGGATGTGCATTGGTCACCGCTCGCACCTCCTGTACTGGCCGAAAACACTCCTTGTGTAATAAAGTTCTCTTGGGGCCTGCGGGGTGCACCTGTAGAGCCCAACCTGCTTCACGCCTGTGGCGGATTGTTTGGTGTGCCCAAATATGTGTATTCATTTCTTGCCTACCACCTTGAACAGTATCCCACCACTAACCACCTCCTCCTCCCTCCTCCTGGTTATGCATGTTGTGCCCATTGGTCAAGATCCTGGAAGGAAGTAGAAACTCAAATTAAAGGTGAAAAAAGGTTCAAAGGTGGGGAAAGATTCGACAGTGGTAAAATGCTGGACGGTGGTGAAAGAGGAACCAGAATATTGTTCCCTCCGGGGCCATGTTATAGCACTCGCCGGCCACTCTCTTGAAGGTGCCTCCAGTTTGGAATCCCTCATGCGCGCAATCCTTCATGCACATATTGGCGAGTACTGTTCTCCTTTTACAGCGATTGAAACTGATGTTATTCCAAAATTATTATAATATGTGTATGAATGACTTCCAGCATAGAGACTTAAGCATCGGAAACGTTCTGATGGTTGACAAAGCCATCGAATGCACGCCTTTTGATATTCCCAGCACCAATGAAACTCAGTCGACAATCCTGGAGCTTTGCCTAGACTTGCAGATCGATAAACGCTGCTATGGTTTCGTTATTGACGGAGACATGGCCGTGGACTGGAAAGTATACTTCCAGGAGGGTGATATACGCACGAAATCGGTAAGAGTATATTGCCATAGTGCTACAGAAGACCAATCGCTTTTCACAGGGGACCTCTGAATTTATGTCAGACCAGTTGCTTCAACCCGATGAGAAGGGGTATGTTCACTGTCCCCTTGATGACTTCCAGTCATTTTATCACGTCGCTCAATGGGGATGTGTTTTCCATCTGTTATCTCCGGAGGGCAACAATGATCCTGCGAGCCTTCAACGCCTCCGCGCATTCCTTTCTAGTGACCATCTGACCCGAGGATATGCAACACTTACCATTACGGACTTGAAAAATACAGAAGATGATCGAGATCGGTATGGAGCATGGGTGGCAAAGCTGGGCAGTTCTTTGGAGAATGGCGCTTCTCTCTTAGTGCAACTCGATATGAGTGGGAGAGAATTGTTAAGACCCAAGGCTACAACAAGGAAACATTACATAAATGTGCAGATCTTGGACTTGTATCATTTCTACGGCTCGCACAAAAGCACAAATACCTTTTTCATCTAGATGACACTTAGCTTACCTACACGATCTTTTAGTTGTAAGTTCCATGTATCATGTATATACCTCAAGATCTATGACTGGCTCAATCAGAGTGATTTCACACTGCTCGTGATTATAGTAACAAGCGATTCGAACAAGCGATTAGAGCCAGATGAGCCAGCCAGAGAAATCACAAAGTTATGTGGAACCTTAACTTCAGCAAGACTGCCTTCGCAGCGACGACAGTCAACTCCTTCCCCGCACACGAACGCTGACAATGGCATTGTTTGCTGGTACACCGACACCGCTCGTAACAAACCCTCGTCCCATTCCATGTTGCCTGGTAAAGTGAAGGAAAGGCGTTATACCGTGGTTCAGTACTCTTCGGGTAGATTACCCTTGCTGACAGTTATAGAGTTGTAACACCATCTACCGTCTAGTGAGGTTATCGGATGAACGATGATGCTTGAAAACAACCCGGTTTAGATGGTTGCTGGGATGGTTGCTACAAACATCTCGCAATCATCTTCATGTAGTCATAGGCTCGATTATGATTGATACAACATAACTGTACACAGTACGGTTACTCACCGAGGCGTATACAAAAATGAACGGGAAAAGGGCATCAAGCTTCACAAAACATTTTCGAAGGGCAGATATAACGTGCAGAACATAGGAGCGTTCGCCACGGAGACGTCTGGCTCTAGCCAGAGCTTTGGGCTGAATAGTGACACCGAAAGTAACAGCAATCAGTTACAACGCTCCAGACAGAGTGAAGTATAAGTAGTACTCAGCTTTTTTTACGTGAGTAGCACTGCTGATTCATGACCTTTATCTAACCACTCTTCAACCTCTTTAGACCTCCGAATCTGAATAGTGCGCTGGAGTTGTTCGGCGAATCGCGTCATTGCCATTGAATATTGAGATGTCGCGTTGAACAATGTGTAGGGAGAGGAAGACAAAATGGAGTCAGATAAACCGTCGAAGATGTTAGAAGTCACACGACAACCACGTGAAACTTGTTGTCTTGTTGTCTTTTCCATGTGCATACGCGAGCATCTCGCTGTCCACCCGCGTCTCCCAATTGTATGGCGCGACGCCTACCGCAAGCCCAAGAAATTATCGCCCTGGCGTCTCGGCGTCTTGTACTCCATATCCACCGCATCTGAAACTCGCTTACCGCTGCGCAAAACAAGCGCCAACCTCAGTAGCCTGCCCCTTTTACAGGCGGCCCTCAAAGAGAGAATGAGGGTCGAGATAGGGGCACAGACCTGGAGGTTTCCGGCAAAAGATCTCTCCCGGATGCTCTCCGCTAAGGTTCGAAAACAAGATGCCCCTCTTCATCGGCCGGGCGATATCGACCGGCTCGAGCACTACGAAATCGCTCTCGACAATCTTGAAAGCGAACTAGATAAAACCACTCGTCATTTCGAGAGTCTTGAACTCTCTGTGGGGAAGTATCTCTCCGAACGAGAGTCTTACGAGCCCTTGACCAAGTTCCTGAATGCCGCAGTCCATGCAGTTGTCAGTCAATTACCTGGCTCGCTTCTCGCACCCCTCCACTTCCACGTCTGGGATAAACCTGTCAGTGACAAGATTGACCACGCTGCCTATCTCCAACCTGATGGAGTGGGAGTGTTCCAAAAGAGTTTACCAGTGAGAGTCTATTGGGGATGGCCACAGGACTCTGATGGCGTAACAATTGAGTTTCCAGTAGAAGACAAGGATGATTGGCCAGAATTGATAGTACAGGCTGCCACCCATGCTAGGGCCATGTTCCGCACTAATCCGCTCCGTAGTCATGTCATAGTGTTGGCATTCAACTACAAACAAGGCAACACTCGATTTCTGGTCTTCCACCGTGGTGGGTTAACGGCCTCTGACCCGCTACCTCTTTTCACTCAAGCTGGACAGAGAGATTTTCTACGTGTACTCTTCTCGCTCTTCACCTGGAAAACGCCTGGGGATGCTGGGTTTCCAATTTGGTACAATGGCACTGAAATGTCTCTTCTTGGGGCAGAGATGCTACCTCTGCCTTTCTCATCCGTTCAAATCGATTCGGTCCTATACAAGAGTATATGTGTTCGTGGTCTTGCCCCGCACGTATACACTTTTCAGCACAGGGTCGCCACCAATAATACCATTCCACCTGCATCAGAGACCTCGAGAATTAAGTGGCCATCAAAAAAATCAACAGATGCTGTTGAAAGTTAGTAATTAGCACTTTTTCAAGCTCTTTCTTTGCTCTTACTGATCTCACTTATCATCTACAGTACCATCCATCACGGTTCCTCATGCTCAGGAGGTGCATAGTGTGAATCAAAATGTTCGCTGGTTACCGCCAAGTCCTCCTGTACTGGCCAAAGACACTTCATATGTTACGAAGTTCTCTTGGGGCCAAAGCAGAAGCACGGGGGGCCTGCTTGTAAAGCCCAATCTGCGTCGCAGTTGTGGTGGCCTGTTTGGTGTACCCAAAGACATGTATTCCCTGATCACCCATCACATGGAACATTCCCCATCAACAAACCACCTCCTCCTTCCTCCTCCTGGTCATGCAGCTCATGCCTATCGGTCAGAACTTTTGACAGTGGAAAAAGAGGAACCGGAATATCGTTCCCTCCTGTGCCATGTGATTGCGTTCGCTGGGCATTCTCTGGAAGAGGCTTCAAGTTTAGAAGCGCTGATGTGTGCAATCCTTCATGCCCATATTGGTGAGTACTGCTCTCCTCTCACGACGATTGAAACTGATGTTGTTCCAAGGGTATTACAACATGTGCATAAATGATTATCAACTCCGTGACCTGAGTATCGGAAATGTACTCATGGTTGACGAAGCCATCGAATGCAGGCCTTTCAGCATACCCAGCCCCAACGGAACTCAGTCAAAAATCCTAGAGCTTTGCCAAGAGCTGAAGATTGATAAACGCTGCTTTGGTTTCGTTGTTGATGGAGATATGGCCGCTGGGCAAGTTTACTTTGCAGAGGGCGATATTACCACTAAATCAGTAAGAACATATTGACTTGGTGTTACTGAAGACTGATTGTTTTTATAGGGCACATCTGAATTCATATCCGACGATGTGCTAGATTCTCCAGAGGGGTATATCCACTCTCCCATTGATGACTATCAATCGCTTTATTACGTCGCCCAATGGGCGTGCGTTTTCAATACGCGGTCTGAAAAGGACTCATCTGTTGATCGTCGCATTCAAGAGATACGGGCCGATCTGTCTGGTGATTATAAGATCCGAGCATTTGCTACAAGTCGTATAATATCACCAACGTCGGGGACTTCTCAGTATGGAGCTTGGGTCGCACGCGCGCAGCCGTTCTTCAACGAATGGCACCGCTCTTTTCATTCAATTCGCGAAAAAGGAAGCAGCATCTTGAAATCCAAAGGCCACAACAAGAAAACATTTCGGCAGTGTGCAGATCTTGGACTGCTATCTTTCTTACGACTCGCAAGAAAACACAAACATTTCTTTAGTTTAGGCGATACTTAGCTTATATCATATTTTGCTTATACTACCTCTGCCATGTATTTTTCACTCCTCTTCGCTTCGCAGCGGTTATCAACTCCTTCTCCTGTACACAAGAACACTGACAACGGCGTTCCTCGCGGACTCGGGTGTAGCTCGTAACGAATTCAGCCCCTACAAGGGTGGTGTCTCGGAATCATCTTCAACGAGTCAAACAAATATGAAAATGTGTATCCATAGGCTTGATTATGATTGATACAACATAATTGTACACAGTACAATTACTCACCGAGGCAGATATACAAAAAAAGGGTGTCAAGCTTTTCAAATCATTTTCAAAGAACAGATATAACGCGAGGACATAGGCACGTTGGCCACGGAGACCTCTGGCTCTCGCGAGATCTTTGGGCTGAATATGAATAGTGACACCTAAAGTAAAAACAATCAATTATGTACATCGCTTCAGACAGAGTGAACGTTTAAGTACTCACTTTTTTGGCGTGGATAGCAGCCCAGTCGGTGTCCTCGAACAGAGAGATGAGGTAGGCTTTAGTAGTCGACTGAAGAGCTTGGATAGCAGTGGAAGCGAAGATCTATGAGGTATCTGTATTTGGCATCGTGGTTCCATAGTTGCTGTATATAAAACGTGGAGACAATAACGGTTGAGAGGTCGAGTTGAGAGGTCGACGAGAGTGAGGTTCACAAACGGTCTTCCTGGTGTTGGAACCCGACTCAAATTCATCAGTGTCCACACCAGTAAACAAAGACGGAGAGCTCAAAGCGAGGAATGAATTAATGTAATAAAGAGCGAAGAGTGAAGAAGCGCTGGAGAGTAGATTCGACGTGGCGATGATTAGTGGTTGTGCAAAAGCTATGTTCAGCTAGAAGTGTTGTGCAACCGAAAACATTGTGATATGTACCGCCATTTTCTTGGTGTCGAGGATGGGTTAAAAGTAAGATCCACTGAGGAATTAGCGATATGTCGCTGTTTGACGCTGTAGAGTATATTATGTTAGCTCAAATAATAGCTCGGCGTTGAAGCAACTCACTATGGTGGAACCTCAATGATAAATCGATAACGAATTCGGCACAAATCTGTACTCTTCCTCTTTAAATCTACTTACCTCTCCTTCTCCCAGTTTGTAATACCAGGTTCCCTTCATTGGACTAATCCAGATCTCCAGCTCGCATAGATTCGGCAAGAATGACAGAGTGACAAGAGGTCTAGCCAGACCCAGTACACTGGCGTTGAAAATTTATATCTTTCAACGACTCCTCCGCATCCAAGTGTGAAATAGCTCGCTGCATCTGAGACTTGAGTGCGGGTAAGTTCGGGTAAGTGGTAGAAGCGCTTGGTGTCATGGATGGAGTAGATTGCTGCAGGTAGGAAGAGGGAGTCGAACAAGGCCGGTGCTTCATGGCCTAAGATATATCAAACGGCCAAACGGGTATCAAATTTGAACGATGTGTGCTAAAAAATATTCTGTCAACGCCGATTCAAATATTCATGCACTGCGTACTAGCACCCTGGGGCAACAAAACCACATAATCAAGCGGGGCAGGCTCAACCCCGCTAGATCATCGATCATCGACATCCTCGAAGGTGTGTACCCCAACTTACCTATACCACAATATTCCCTTCCCATTGACCCAGGTACCGTCTTGTTATTCAGTGAAACCGTGTATGTGCTGTTTCCTCCGTACATATCAAAGTAGTTGATCCCAAGATCATACTTTCCGGAAGGGAACGAAATTTTTCTACTTGCGGTGGCGGTTGTAGAGTTGGTACTTGTAACGATAGTGAAATTCGATGCCGTTTCGAAAGGCGAGACGGTATCTACTATCTTGATACGCCACGGCGATTCGGACGTGAAAAAGGCGCCCATGATAACAAGCGCTGACGCAATTTACTTCATGATCAACTTGTACCACCACCTTCCACATCGAAAAAGGTGTTCCACTAACTCGGTAGATGTTCCGTGGACTACTCGATGCATCTAGACTACCACGCAACGTCAGAAACCTTTAAACTTCTCGCACTGCAAAGTTTGTACGAAACGGGCTACGACCAGCTGCAGGCTTTACCAGATTTTAGCCCCAGGGAACGGGCCACAATCCCAGAACCAGAATCAGAAGAACGACCAGCTGCAGGCCTCCTCCAAGGCTGCTCTACCTCCCTCTCCCGCCCTCGCTTCTCATTCTCTCGAGCCGCCGCAGGCCACCGCTGCACAGGAGCGCAGAAGCAATTGCAAGATTCTTGTGGTGAATGTGCGGCCCAAGGGCGATTGGAAAACGCGAAAAACCCTCATACTTAGCTTTGTGTTTCTCATTCCGGCAAGGTACGTTTCATGGATACCCACCTCTCGTTTTAGACCCAGCTGAAAAACTCAACCCGTGAGGTACAACGACCGTCAGAGACCTGGTCCTAAAGCTTAAAGGCCTAATCTTCCAACTCTCTCTCCCTCTCACCTTCCTTCTACCGCGAACTCTAATAAAATCTCCTCGATCTAATCTCCGCGAAAACACCTATCAAAGACGCGCCGACGCCCAGCCTCTCAATCTCCCAATCCAAGACATCCGCTTCCAGAACGTTAATTTCGCGTACAATCCGAGCCGCCCGACCTTCAGCGACCTCAGCTTCACCATCCCCGCCAGGAAACACTGCCATCGTCGGGCCCTCGGGATGCGGAAAATCCACGATCCTAACGCTCCTCTTCAGTTTCTACGACTTCTCCTCGGAGAATATCTCCATCAGGGACCACAATATCACGCAGGCGCAGCTTGCGAGCCTGCGGCATGCCGCTGTTCCAGTGATGCATAATGACCGGTATGGGAATTTGGAAAGGGGGGAGAGCGATGCGATGGACGCGGCGGGGAAGGCGAATGCGCATAAGGCAATATTGAATTTGCCGGAGGGATATCGGACGAAGGTTGGTGAAAGGGGGTTGAACGTTGATGATTAGTAGCGGGGAGAGGCAGAGGTTAGTGGCGTGGAGATTACAGACTTCTGCGTTGGACGCCCATACCGAGGCTGAGCTCATGAAGAACATCGATAATGCGATAATGCGCTTTTGAGGGAATTGCGCACGAGTGTATCTATTGCTCATCGGCTGAAGACCGTGGTTGAAGCAGATTTGTTTGTTGTGCTGCAGGAAGGGAGGGTTGCGGAGCAGGGAACGCATGAAATGAGGAAGGGAGGGTTGTATTTTAAGCTGTGGCAGCAGCAGCGTAGGTGGTGACGGAGTCGATTTTCCTGTACCATGTTTGACTGTGGATGCCTTTAGACCGTCTCTAGCTTGCCCTCAGTCGTTTTGTACACCCGCTTTTCGGGTCCGTCTAAGGCACTTTGACGCCCTTTTCGCGACATCGTTCATTCCACTGGCACATAAGTTCTTGATTTTTAGCTCACCCGTGAGTCACAGGGCTCTGTAGCCCTACAATGGCGCAGGGTTCTTAATATATTTTGGAAGACCGAATTGATAGGTCCCTGGGATGCTCTCCGTAATTTTGCTTTTCGATGCGTACTTTTACAAGAGACGGGGATTACCCATACTTGGTTTGCTGTCTCCAGTGCGCCACACGTTATAATCTGGAAGAGCCGGTGGGGATTAACTTGTTTCGCTGTAGTCATCCACGATGACCACAGAGCTTTCGATGCTTTCTTCAAAACCGCCGATAGCCATCCCTGCAACGCCGGATCTCTACATAGCTCACGTGTAAGCCAAACACCAGCTCAATCCTGCTCGATCGTCACAAAAACAACTTTTTTTTCTATAGCTACAACTCGTCGATCTCGGACTGTATAGATCCTGTTCGACTACCAAATCGCGTGTTACATAGTATACGAGCCCTTTTTCTCTCGGACAAATAATGATATCCCCGAGCTAGCTGGGAGTATTTCAAGAGTATTTTCGCAACCATGATATTGACCCAACTGACATCCTCCGAGTCTCGATCAAGCACATTGATTCTGTCATTCACGCCCAATTCACGCCATCTTTGGTTCACTCGTTTTTGGGGATGTCATCCCAATGTTTCTAATCCCGAGGAGACGTGTTTGTCGCAGGATGAATTGGATATATATGGAATGGTGACAACGATACTGGAAAGTTGCAGAACTGGTTGCTGAGCGCTGCCAAGTCCATGCTCAGGTTTTACTCTTGATGCTGGTGCTGTCTCCAATGCTTAGATGACTCGGACCAGACACCATACGGATCTGAGCCTCTCTGCGGCAGATAGGAACTGGAGACTAATCGATAATCTCGTGGCGCACAACTTCTCTACTCACGTTGAAAGTCTCATGGCGAACGACAAATCCCCCGGGACATGCTACATCTCTGCAGACCGAACCTCTAGTGGCAGAGAACTTATCATTGTTGGTAAATTACACGTTTCTCGAGGTCCTAGGAGCTTTGCACACACTGGACAGGTGCCATCGATGCCTCTAGTCAATCACCACTACAACTGCTACTCTCTTGGTTACATTTTGTATGAGATTTCCATCCCTATATCTTTCCGATCCACTTACGCCTCCGAGCTGTCATCTGTCTTAGAATAAAATTACTATAAACCGAAGCGGCTATCGTCTATTGAGACCGAGAAGGGTCTGCTCTCTTAAGTAATGATCCGTAAGTCTGCCGATGCCCAGGACCCCAGAAGTTTATCCGTAAGAGCGTGAGTTGTGACTGCGACCAAGAAAAAGTGTCCCAGGCTGTTAGAACCCGACCTAGGTATATGCATAAGTACGCATATAAGCTTCAAGTAAGAAGTGGCTAATCCCCTGATGACCGGCTCGGGCATCTCGGAGTCAGCTCGGTTTTGTACTCTAACAAACCCTCCTTAAGATAACCTGAATCAAGTACGAGTCAACTGGTATAAGTGAATAATGAAGCAGTGGGAAACGCGATGGATTACTAGCCTCTGTACTAGCCTCCACGGTACACCCTGAGTGGAACCAGGTATTACGGCCCACTATCTTTTCCCATTTCAGCGAATCGGCTTCATCAAGTCTTCATCGTCTTCATTGCCCTTGTCCACCTACTTAGTCTCTGGTACTTACACTCTGGTCACTCTGACAGACTGGCATAGTTGATGCCAATCTCGTGGATGTAGATCATCTAGTGCTTGAGGTAGCAAGGCACACAATCTCCCTGTGAAGTGACTGGTACTGTCTTGGGTGTTTGGGAGCTAGCTAAGATATAATTAGTGTCTTGATGAATGCAATAGTCCTCATGTCCCATTTGGAGCAAATTTGGAAAGAATTATGCAACCTGTGTAAACTGGAGAATATTGAGTATATGAGTGTGTTCCTGATCTAGTATGAGGCTTTCCTAACAGCTCTATTGAGATGGACGCGTGTGCCCCAGGTGCACTGCTCATAGCCTACTTTGCCACTTGCTTTCTTGCATTAAATATTGTTGGACCGCCGTATAGTTGACATGTCTCCGAGTCTGGCCGTGCAAGGCAGTCTTTCAAAACTCATAACATCTCATAACATCGCTAGGCGTACGCCCATTGTACGCCCGTTACCTCCACGCAAAGTCAGCGCATCACGGCGACCATTCCCTTTCCTAAACACGACCACCGTGACATTGGCTCATTCCTTGGGGCCTTTCCCTATCTATAAATGCGGGATAACTGCTCAAATACCAAATAGAACTCAAAAGTACTGAGGCCCCGACTGGCGCTTAATGCATCGCGCTCAGCAGTAATGTGAATCTCATGTGAGGTACCAGGGGTCCTAGTACATGCCGCCATCGGCATTTCTTGTTTTGAGAGCAGACCCTTCTCGGTCTTAATACAATCGTCTGGGAATAACGATCACCTTTTAGTCTTCGGCAACGGCGTTGCTTCAGGAACCTAAAAGGCCAACTTTTAATATGTCGAATGGCCCAATTGACTCCGCTCGGCTGTGTATGATATTGCTATCTTTTGTGGACTTGAATACTGGGTCCGTACATCGGGGTAACGGGATATGTCATGCGTCCAGTTGTGTGTGAGGAGGTCGACAGTGGCGTAGCTCTGTCCCTCACAACTACCGTCCTGCGTTCCTTCCCTGTTATTCTACTCTGTTGTGGTCCATGGCTCCGATGATTTCTAGATATTGCCATTGATAATCGCTACTAGCCGCTGTTGATTTCCATCAAGTCGGTGGAGTGAATGATTCGAGATGGTACGCAGAGCTCAAATCAATTGTATCAATTTCATTCATCTTACGTTTGTGAGAAGCTCTTTGTCGTTTCTTTTCTACTAACATTCTTGGTATATATTTGCTCCAGGTTAAAGGTGTCTTTCCATGAGATCAAAGATGGGTTATCTCGTCATACACTATCTATGTGAAAGTACTTGGAATTGATAGTGCAGAGCCCTAATAAGTACCGTCATGGGGCATGTGGGCATGTGGTCAGGTCATGCGAGACAATCAGACTCCTTGCTCCCATCATTCAGCGTTCTTTCCATAAAATCGGACTGAATGCGTTCATTTGACAGGTGTATATATGAATGATGGTTGTTGTGCATTCTTGTCTTGTCTTTTGCCCATCATGTCTCAACATGTTCCAGTACAAACAGTCAGAGAACCAAGCGATAACAGGTATAAACATAGGATTTGTGACTGGTCTGGTACTCACTGATAAATGCTTCCATCTAGATTCTTTCCTGGTGCTCACAATTTTTTGATCAACGAGTCTCAGTTTGTTCAGGACAATTCCACTACTATCAATAACTACCACCCTACAACCCCAAGTAGGTGCCTAGCTCCTCAGTATGAGGAAACTGACTTTTTTGTAGGGAAAGACATCAAGCAGAAACTTCGGGAGGAGTTGAAGTTTGTTGAAAATGCAGGAATTGATGATGATAAGATCTGCTTGCCAGACACAAGAAGAGAGATTATCAAGAATATCACCAAGTGGGTCCAACTCAAGGATGACAACACATCCAGGACATATATACTTTGTGGGGAGGCTGGCACAGGAAAGTCTGCCATTGCCCATGCAGTTGGGAAAGAGCTACAGGAACAACAACTTCTTGTTGTGTTCTTTGCCTTCAACAGGTCATTGCTTGAGAGTAGGACACCTAGCAATGCCTTGCGCACTATTGCTTATAATCTGGGTGTTGGTGACAATGACTTTGCAGAAGGATTGTTCCAGCTTTTAAAGAAGATCCTACTATCTCAGGGAGTACAAGTATTCAAAGACAGTGGGAAAAACTCATTGTGGGACCTGCTCAAAGGGTTGACCCATCCAAACAAGTAGTCATCATATTTGATGCTTTGGATGAATCTGGTCCCCAGATGCCAGATGAGCCAAGAGATAGGCTGCTCTCAGTGTTGATGAGTGGAAAACGTGATGTTCCATCCAATTTTCGGGTCTTTGCAACATCTAGATTGGAAAATGATGTAATAGTTTATGTGGACAAATTCATAAAAAGGGACTCCTCTGCTAAAGTTCAGAAGATGACTGACATCAAAGGGACAGATGAAGATATATACAGATTTGTGGTGAAAAAAATGACAAGTCAGGGAGGAGGGCTAGGCATTCTAGAAGAATCCCAGTGTAGTGTCCTTGCCACAAAAGCAGAAGGGTACTTCCAATGGGCATCCACTGTTTGCAAAGAACTCCGTGGGGGTGGGAAGGGAGGCTTATCAGTCCAAATACGTTTCCAAGACTTCATGGCTACAGCCCCTGGTAGTATCAAGACCTTAACCCCCTTGATAAACTGTACATGATCATACTTGAAGAGTGTTTTGATGACGAGGCAATGGAAAGATACCAGGATGTGATGGGCCTTGTATTATCTGTATTTGAACCACTTTCAAGGACCTCATTGAAAAGGATTCAAATCATGTGTCCTCAGCATCAGAGTAGAAACAGAGATGGAGAGAGAAGGGATACTACTATTGATGCAGTGGTCTGTTTTCTGGGATCTCTCTTTGCTGGTGTCGATATGTTGGACACTCCAGTAAGGCCTGTGCACACATCCATCCGGGACTTTCTTTTAGATGAAGGTCGGAGTGGAAAGTTTGCAATCAATACTTCTCAAGGGCACACTACCTTGGTATGGGGTTCACTGCACCTGATGATAAAAGATTTGCACTTCAACATGTGTAATCTGAAGAGTTCTTATGTGTTCAACTCAGAGGTGAGAGATATGAAAGAGATGATAGCCAAAGGGATTCCACTGGAGCTTGAATATGCAAGTTGTTTTTGGGATGAACATCTATCTCAAATCGAGGTGGACAAGAGTGTGGTAACTTTGTTGGAGGAATTTTGGTACAGATCCTCTCTATTTTGGTTGGAAGTCTTGAGTGTATTGCAGAGGATACATGTGGTGTCTAGAGCGATTGAAAATGTCAGGATATTTATTGGGTCAGGAGATAAGGTATGTAAGCTTGGAGTATTGAGGAGACTTTTTTTTGGCTGACCAGTATTAAGGCAAAGCAAACAAAATTGACAAGATTACAGACTCTAAGAAAGCATTTTTCTAGAGGGGCAGCAAACATTCAATACATGGAAAAACAGGTAGGATGAATCAGGAGTGGGTAAATAAAGCAGAGCTGACAACTGGGTAACAGGATGAACAAAGCAATAGTTTCAAAACATTATTGAATGAGACTCAACAGTTTGTGAGAGTATTTGGACAGGCCATCACAGACTCTACACCACATCTTTATCTATCTGCAATACCTTTTATCCCGAAGGAATCAATTCTTCAACAGGTTTATGGTTGACATTTTGATGGCCATATTTCATTATGTAATGGAGATAATGAAAGGTGGTCATACTTGCAAAGTGCACTGCTTGGGCATACTGCTGCAGTGCTGTCAGTTGCATTCTCCCCAGATGGCAGAAGGATTATGTCTGGCTCTTCTGATGACTGAGTGAGAGTCTGGGATGCAGAGAGTGGGAAACCAGTGGGAAAGCCCTTGCAGGGCCATACCCAACAAGTCAACTCAGTTGCATTCTCCCCAGATGGCAGAAGGATTGTGTCTGGCTCTAATGACAAGTCAGTGAGAGTCTGGGATGTAGAGAGTGGGAAACCAGTGGGAAAGCCGTTGAAGGGTCATACTGACTTTGTCAGCTCAGTTGTATTCTCCCCAGATGGCAGAAGGATTGTGTCTGGCTCTTTGGACAAATCTATGAGAGTCTGGGATGTAGAGAGTGGGAAACCAGTGGGAAAGCCCTTGGAGGGTCATACTGGCTCTGTCAGGTCAGTTGCATTCTCCCCAGATGGCCGAAGGATTGTGTCTGGCTCTGATGACAAGTTAGTGAGAGTTTGGGATGCAGAGAGTGGGAAACCAGTGGGGAAACCTTTGAAGGGTCATTCTGACTTTGTCAGCTCAGTTGCATTCTCCCCTGATGGCAGAAGGATTGTGTCTGGCTCTCATGACAGGACAGTGAGAGTCTGGAATGCAGAGAGTGGGAAACCAGTGGGAAAGTCCTGGTGGGGTCATAATGGCTCTGTCAGCTCAGTTGTATTCTCCCCAGATGGCAGAAGGATTGTGTCTGGCTCTCATGACAAGACCGTGAGAGTCTGGGATGCAGAGAGTGGGAAACAAGTGGGAAAGCCCTTGGTGGGTCATACTCATCATGTCAACTCAGTTGTATTCTCCCCAGATGGCAGAAGGATTGTGTCCTGCTCTTTTGACAAGTCAGTGAGAGTCTGGGATGCAGAGTGTGGGAAACCAGTGGGAAAGCCCTTAGAGGGTCATACTCACTCTGTCATGTCAGTTGCATTCTCCCCCAATGGCAGAACAATTGTGTCTGGCTCTGATGACATGTCAGTGAGAGTATGGGATGCAGAGAGTGGGAACCCAGTGGGAAAGCCCTTGGAGGGTCATACTGCATGTGTCAACTCAGTTGCATCCTCCAGGATTGTGGCTGGCTCTTCTGACACATCAGTGAAAATTCATGGAGCAGAGCCTTTAAAACCTTCAAATGAACACATAGACCTCATCTTGCCTACTAAACCCTCCTCATACTCCAACCAGATTCATTATGAATTACCACTCCTGGCTCCTGGCCCCAGCACCCACTTGATGATTCAAAGCTCATCAGCCCACCAAAATCTTCCAAATCCTTCCCCATCTGTGGTTACCTTGTGCTCCCACCTGGAGCATTATCTACCATTTCCACAGCTCCCTTTTTCAACTTTCCACCTTACCAATGAGGGCTGGCTTTGTGGCTCCCACTCCAAATTGTTACTTTGGATTCCTCTTCATGTTCAACAAACACTTCTATTGCCTCCCTTGCTGTTGGTTATATCAAATGATGAAACATTCACTCTCAATATTCAAAATTTTGTACATGGTAATGATTGGGCAAGATGCTACAAAAAACCTACCCTCTAATATTTACTATATTCTAACACTTCCTCTGAGTAGTGTTTACCTAGTATCTGCAGTGTGGACATCTGAGTGCGGATTCCACAGTGCACACTCGGATCTCCCTTGATCATACCAATATTCATCTACCAATAATATTCCCTCAGACCTCTGGTGGAAGTCCTGGACATTCTACACCCCTGATTGAAAAATCCTGAGAGATATGAATATCCCATGAATCTGCTCCCTCCAGCTATGTCACATAAGAACAAAGATGAAATGGACCATCCTCCTAAGTAGTTTGATTATGCCTTATTATTACCAAAATCCACATACCATGTTTGTAGTTTTCCTGACCTAGGGTTTGAAGGTCCAATTCAATGGACTGCAAAAAACTGATGAATTGCACTGAACTGAACCGCAAAATGAACTGATGATAGATGGACCGGTCCATGATTTAAACCTGGTCCAGTTCATGGTTCATCAAAATCTCAGAAAAAAAGTGAACCACAAAGAATCAGTTTAAACCGGTCTAAACCAGTACAGCCACATAGCAAAAATAATTTAGATAAATGAGTATATTTTCTCCAATTTTGATCAATAAAATTTATATTTTCTAATGGTCTCAAGCAATAAGCTAATACAAGACTGGAAAGACTACTCATAACCTATTGAACAGTACCATGCAACAAGTCTGAGAGCCTGACATGATACAATACACTATCCATGGTCTGTTTTAACAGATGACCAATGACTGCCAAACCTGGAAAGCATTTCTGCATGGTAAAAGAGCAGTGTAAGGCAGCTTAGAGCATATATTGAATGTTTTATATTGTTTTATAGTAGTTTCTTACATGGTCTCACTTGTTGCATATCTAAATATCTTTCATGCATGTGCAGTTTAAATCAGTTTAAACCGGTCTGCACCAGTTTAAATTTGCACTGATTTATAGTGCTTTTCAATAATAATGACATTCCGAAAAAAAAAAAACTTTTGTCCAGCCGTTGGTCCAGACGGTCTGTTTGGCGTGGCGCCTATTTCTCTGAATCACATGGGGTGGCCGCCAAGCCAAGGTCAATATTTCTTACTATATAAGGCAATAACTGCGCACATTTGGCGCACCACCGACTGCAAAATCGTTGCAGCTATTGCCTTATATGGTAAGAAATGGTGCAACACTTACATGCCGAGGGCTGGCATGGTATGGCCATATGCCATGTGATTCAGAAAAATAGGCGCCGCGCCTACCCATCCAGTAGACGAAAATCTTTTTTTTTTTCCGCATGTCATTATTATTGAAAAGTACAATAAACTGCATGAACCAGGATGAATTGGACCAGTGGACCAGTGCAATCAGTGCAGGTCCATGGTTCATACAGATTTAGGTTTTTTATGGACCGGTCCAATTCATGATTCATTGAATTTTTGGTAAATAAACTGAATTGGATTGGACCTTCAAACCCTATCCTGACCCATACATACTTTGACCAACTGAGTGGAAATTTTGAGAGCATTCCATAGCAGCCACCTGGCAGAGACCTTGCCTACACTGATACTGTTGGACTTCATCATCTATCATCTTCATAATTCTTACTATAGAACAGTCTTCTCACTTGTTACTATATATGGAACATTCTCTCTCACTGTAAGTACTGGTATGTGAACTAGTTGTACTATCTTTGTCTTGCCCATTCACCATTACTTTAAAGTTTATTATTGTGCTATGGTCTATTCTTGCTTACTTACCTTGTGCTCCATTCCAATCTTGTCTTCTTGCTCTCACTCTGTCTGTGAACGCTTGACGCGTTGTACTTATTTTTGACTCGCTGTACTTATTTTTGACTCGCTGGACTTGTATTTAATCTCTGTATGTACTTGTGAAATTCCGAGTTCTTATGAAAGTAAAACTCGGCATTCTTAGAGAGGGCTCAGGGGATTTTAGGCCACTTTTTCACCTAACTTCTACCTCTGCGGATCTCCATTAGGAAATTTTGTGATGGTATCAAATAGATTGTATTCTATTTTAATGTATACTGATTTTCAATGTTTTGCAAGTAATATCTGAATTAAGTATACTATAACTTTACAGACTAACAGGTACTTTGGCCTATGTCAATAACTAGATAACCTCTAATCAGGGGCCCCAGTGCACCCCAAGACCACAGGTACTTCCAGGGGGCCAGGGTCTACCCCCCAAATCCTAGGGGGCCTCAAGTTAAATTGGAGATTCCTGAATGTCCCTAAATGTTTCTGGGGCTCCCTGGGTCTGCCCAGAACTTCTGAAGCAAAAAGCACCAGTTCAGAAATCAGTATTATGGGACTGTTCCATGCATTTATCAAAGAGAAGCAGAAAATCATTTGTATATGGATTTAGCAACATATTACATATTACACTACTAACTTTAATGTACAGTAATCAACTGCAAGGGAAGGAGGGGGATGGTAGCCAGAAACATATGGAGCATAGAGAAGACTGATAGACTATTCTAAACAATTCTAAACATGCCCTGAATCTTCAAAATTGAGTAAGAACTGATGGAGATATGAATAAAACTTGCTTTTGGGCCTGTGAGGAGGAGGAGGAGGTAATTAACATGGGGAATAATGACTAGAAACTTACGAAGCATAGAGACAATCCTAGACGATTTAAAATGCGCCCTAAAACGGAAAAATTGAGTCAGAAATGATGGAAATATGAGTAAAACTCACTTTAGGGCTTGGGTGAGGAGGAGGAGGTAGTAACAAAATACAAAATGATGCCCTGAAACTTACGAGGCATGGATACAGCAATTGACGATTCTAAATGCAACCTAAAACAGGGAAATTGAGTCAGAAATGATGGAGATATGAGTAAAACTCACTTCAGGGCTTGGGTGAGGACACTGAGGAGGAGGTAACAAAAATACAAAATGATGCCCTGAAACTTACGAAGCATGGATATGGCAATCAACAATTCTAAATGCAACCTAAAACGGAAAAATCGAGTCAGAAATGATGGAGTCATGAGTAAAACTCAGATTAGGGCTTGAGTGAGGAGGTATGTAGTAACAAAAATACAAAATGATGTCCTGAAACTTATATAGTATAGAGACGACCCATGAACAATTCTAGACGCACCCTATATTGTCACTGGGGGCATTGACCAAAGCATCTGAAAGTTAGATGCTTTAATATCATCTCGATTGGCTTTCAATGGGCACCTTGAATGGCATCTGAGGATTTTACATTAAGCTTGTCACACTTTTGTATAGAGATCTATATTAATGGGCATTTGTTCCTTCAGTAAGTCACAAAGGTCTTTGAAGGAGCAACAAAATTCTGTATTTAATCCCTTTGTCTCTACCTCAAAGACCTTTGAGACTTGTTAAAGAAATGACTAGCCATTGATTCAGGTACTCTATATAAAACTGTGACAAGGCAAAGCAGGGCCAATGTGTGATTTTGAGATGCTGTTCAAGGTGCCTATTGGGATGCTATTAAAGCATCTGATTTTCAGGTGCCTTGGTCAATGCCCCCTGTGTGTCAAAATTGAGTGAAAACTGGTGGAGATATGAATCAAACTTATTTTTGGGTCTGGGGTAAAGGGAGGAGGTGGCAAAAATGAGCCGAAAATGAGCCTTGTATTTATATGTCAAAAATGACTCCAGTCAGGTGGAGTCATTTTCGACTTTACATTTTGACTTCACTCAAAATGACCAGTCAAAAGGAGTCACTCTTCACAAATGAGTCATACTTCAGACTGTCAACTTCTTAGTGATTTTATAATTGTAACCTCAGGGACACTCAGGGATAGCCAGGGCAACCCAGGTCAGCCTGAGGACAGCCCAACCTCAGGGACACTCAGGGACAGCCAGGGCAACCCAGGGAAACCTGAGGACAACCCAAAGATGACTGAGGAAACCCAGGATGTGGCCTCAAACCTGGGTTTCCCTGGTGACTGGGGTCAACCAGAGCCTTTGAGAGACACCGAGGCAGCCTGGGAATTTGGATAATTCCTGGGTTGCCTCAGGATATTCTACGTTTGCCTGGGCATTATGTACTTTTCCTGATATAGAGGGGATGGTTTCTAGTAAGGGATTATTTGTCTCCAGAGTGAGGGTTCCTTAGCTAGCTGAAAATTTAGTGAGCCACTAAGAGTGTGGTACAAGTTCCTGGTAGTTTTGTACAAGGGGGGGCCGGGCCGTGATGCGGTTACATTGGGTTGGTTGGTTGGTCTGTTGGTCAGGGCCTTACAAAATCTTTATAGGGATGTTTTTTGGGCTAGTTTTTGCCATATTTAGTCACATTTTTAAGCATTTCGGAGCCAATACCCTACCAGATTGTTGCTAGTTGGCACAGTTTGAGCCAGTTCAAGTTTATGGGCTGTGTTTGAGCGGTAATTGTAGGACTGCATCAGGAAAAGCCATTTTTGCTTAGGTGACCCCAGAGTGGCCTCAAGCAAACTAGGTGACCTATGAATCTTATGGCATCCCAGGAGCACCTGGGCAAACCTGGGCAAACCTAGGCTTGCCTAGGGAATCCTCAAGAGCCTTGACTGGCAAGGGACAAGCCCAAATTCCTAGGATGCCATAGGATTCATAAGTCACCTAGTTTGCTTTAGGCCACTCTGGGGTCACCTAGGCAAAAACGGCTTTTCCTGATGTGTGTGCGCCACCATTGAGTAATATTGTATACTGGCCAACAGCCAGCATACTTTCACATATTTTGACAATCTGCCATTGGCAGTCTACCATGCACAGGGCTCTTTTGTTGTGCCTTGGGCAGCCAGTTTTGCGGTCTGAGTAACTACAAAGATAATCATAAACATGATTTCAACTGGGCCTTGGTATAAAGAATGTCTTGTAAAGTTACACTGTACAAGTAATGCCTAGAAGATTGCCCAATATAGCATAGGGAGAAGAATGAAGGGAGAGATGATGATTTAAAAAGGAAATTTACGTAAGCGCTTGGTTGGTCGGTGTCCACAGTGATGGCTTGAAAAAAAATTGACCCGATATCACAGGTTCAATATTTGGCCCCCCCTTTGTATTACCTTCAGTTTAGTAGCTTAACCCAGAGTTTGGTTAGGGACTTTATGGCAATCTGCTAGCTGGTGCCATAGTTTGCCCAGGAGTGTTTCAAAGCTTTATAGTTTGAAGACTAGCCAGAACCAGAGTTTGCCTGGGAGTATTCTTATTTCATTTGTTTGCATCCCCACTTTGACTTAGAGAGCTAGCTCTGTCTGTAGAGCTTATTCGATATAGTCACCACGCTAGCCCTATACTCAGTACTGGAGTTTGTGTTAGCTAGCTTAATCCAATCTTATTGTTATCCCAGAGGAATCTCTGACAACTCAACCTCGCTCCTAAATTTGATAGTCTGTTTTAGTGCGGTATTGTTCATTAGTTGTTACAGTTGTTTTGTAATGCATTTTAAAGACCAGTATATACTAGACCAATTATCTGGAGCCCACCGCGAGGGGTGGACACATTATAATTCGGATTTATCTACAAGCCTATTAATTGGGATTGTAAACCTCTTCTTCACTTACTTGAGTCAGCTAGCCCACAAAATTAGCAATTCAGAAGAAGATCAAAAGCTCTCAGGTTCAGAATCCAGTCTATCCGAGATTGACAAAGAGCCTGTTGCAGGACCATCTACTGCATCTAAACGAGCACCTAAGACTCAGTTACCTAAAGCAAAAGGAAAGGCTTCCAAACGGCTTCCTCCTTTTGTTATAAAGAAACCTGGTTCTTTAGCACCACAGACTAAAGGGTCAAAACCCATCAGGGTTTGAACTAAGAAAGGGAAAGCTCCTACCCAACCAGCAAAACCTCTGAAAACTGTTAAGCCCAAACCTATTGCTAAACCAGTTACCTGAGGTGCTCCAGCCTGAGTAACTAGATCCGCAACAAGAGCTACACAGCAAGAAGTAATTCCTGAGGAAGACAAAGAAGATCTAGCTTTGCCATCTCAGCCTATTGCCTCAACATTTAGATTGATTAGTTCACAAGTTGATCAAACCCCTAACTTGAATACCAAGAGAAATATGCAAACATGGGAGATTTTGCCCTTGCAGATCAAAATCTGCAACTGGCACCACCAGATGATGGAACTAGCCTCTTTGGCGGTGTATTGGGCCGTCTGACCCTGGAGCAATTGCTACTGTTTAATTCTAAGGAATTACCAAAGGTCTCGAAAACGGCACCTATCTTTGATAAAGATGTACCGGCTGAGTGTAAGGTATCAAACCAATTCAGGCCAAAAGTAACAAAGGGGACACTCCTAAATCCACATATATTACATTGTATACTTGTTAATTGTTAAGTTACTGTGTCTTCAAGTGTTGCCTAACCTTCTGAATGATGATACAACCCATAATTATTTGGGCATAAACGCGCAATGTATGCACATTTTCGGCATCAAATCTGACTGCATTGATGTCAAGTCTCAAACAAAGAGGCTTGTTAACCAGTCGTATTTAGCTAATACTTCCGATCTAACAGATTTGGGGGCTGCTCAGTAGATAATGCTTACAAGAACCTAAATGTTACGGTGTTTTGGGGGTATCTTTGTATAGAGTTGGTGTGCACTATACGGGTATTGGTGACAATAAGCGTCGGGAATACGTACCTTCAATATCCTTGATATTAAAGTGAGTCTTGCTGTATTCACTCAGTAGATAATTCCTCAGGTGTTGTTCACACAAAGAATCAAGATAACAAGTGTAATTCTTGTAGGTACTGGGTTACAAAATATAGAGACTAAAGAAAAAGGGTGTATCGGTATTTACCCCCTTTTTATAGTCTTTTACATGGGAAACCATTAAGTAATTAAATATATAAGTACATGTGTTAACCTCAAGGCAACCCGTGGTTTGTACAGGTAAGCTTTCCTGAATAAGTATGGCAATGACTCAGTGCAAGTCATTTAAGTAGCCACATGTTTCCAGTGATCCGGACTGTCGAGTCATTCTGAGTCATTCAGAATGTCAGGCAACACTCGAGGCTACAATAAAATAACAAGTAGTGAGAGGGCGATACTGTGGCTAAGCGGAAAGTGTGAGAAACAGCCAATAAATAGCCAAAACATCAACACAAACCACTAAACTACAATAAAGACTTCTAAGTTCAGAGGGGGGATGTGAAATTACAAAGAGTTGAACTTTGAAATGATTAGTGAATGCAGGAACTAAGGTAAAAGGGGGGGAGAGGCGGAAGGCTATATAATACAAGAAAGCACTGACCAGAGGTTGTCTACCCAGACAGAGCTCTGACTGCAGCCTAACTACAATACTTTACTGGACTGAACTTGAAACAAAACAAACAAAACTAATAATACAACTGTGTGAAGTGAGGAGGAAATCCCTGCCTCTAATGTGAGGGGGGAATCTAAACCTTGGGATCAACTATCAATCTGGGCTACATTATATAGAGCAGGAGCGCGGCTGTGTAGTGTGCACAGACCACTTAAGGGTGTGTCAAACCGCTCTCTAGCTTCTAACGAGCCGAGTTTCATGTTTCTATTATATTTCAATTCAAATTTCAAATCAACACTCCGAAATTGGAGATTATCACTCTTCCCTGTACTTGGGAAGGGACAACAAGCTTCTATAAATGCTTGTACTCGGTTATAGCGATGCTAGAGGGTCTAGGGACACTGTCCTATCTCGAAAGTACCACAGAGGATGCAGGGGAACGGCGGTTTTAGCTCATGTTCGGCTTAAACAAATAGTGACCTAATTTCGGAGTTATAGCAAGATCTCCGTATTTCAACCACTTCCGGACATCGGCATGACTCGGGACTTCGGATTTGGACTCTCTAGTATATCTATTGAGTTCTCCAAATGCCGCCGCAATCATATTTCGCATGTGTGACACCTTTCTAAAGAGGTTCTCTTCTAATCCCAATATTATAAGTAGTAATGGATACAGCCTTCATAACTCGTGAAGTGGTGCTGCACAAATGCTACAAATATTACTGGGAGTGCTTCTAGTGTATTTCTATTGAATAGACCTCAGGGAACCAAATATACATAACAAACTCCTTTTCTTTCAGAGTTGTCAAGCAGGGGATGAATTAACATATAGTGAGAAGTGCATATATCACAATTCTGAGCAAATAGAGGTTGGGGGAGCTTGTATTACATTGGATTCAAGCGAAACACATTGATACACAAGGTCCAGACCATAGTCTCTTGCATGCTTTATCAGATGGAGCACTGCATACTGATCAATCCTTCTGGATATGTGAATTGTAGAGACAAGACAGATACATATGAGACTACAGGGTTTGAGGGTGGGTTTCAGTAACTAGAGATCATGGGTAGCACTCCCAATGACTTCCAGATACTATGTACACTGCAGAAATGCCAAAAAACAGTATTCTAGGGCCAAAAGGGTTTTGGGCGTATCATCTCCCCCTTACTAAATATGAACTGTCCTCAGTTCAACATGAGGTCCCAGGCCGACTGGTGGCTAAGTCTGTCAATGATACATTGGGTATCTCAATCCTTGCAAGTAACACAGCTCTGAATATTAACTCCGTAGCAGGATTAACAGGCAGGCATTCCAACTTCCAATGCTTGTGAGACAGTGGACAGTACATGTGCATCAGAGAGTAAATATTACATTTGATTTTCACAAGACTCCAGTCCTCATATCTCGATTTCAATGTCAATCCAATTTCTGGTTCTACTGCTTGTGCTATTGTACATGTGTTTGTACTAAGGTCATATCATCTTTTTCAATCTCTAGATGACTGATGCTAGCCAAATGCTTTCAGAGTCAGATTCTCCCTTGAATGGGATGGCTCTTCTTGGCCTATATAATTCCATCAAGTTCAAATAATCCTCTGAACAAGTTGATTTTGTCAATCTTGTTGGGAAACATTCTTTCCAAACATCAAATCATTCCAAGCAACTTTACAGTCACTATAGTTACAAGTTTATTTTCAGTAAAACTTGGATTTCATTCATTCTTATGTTTATTCAAATATGTGGCAGAAGGAGTTTCATAAAGATGCAGAGCATAATCTTGTCAAATCTTTGTCTTTAAACAAAATCTACTCTGTTGATCCAAATGCTACCAGGTCAAAGGAGTCAAGAGATTGGGGATCCATAGTGACATCCAATTGACTTGTAACTTCTGCTTGTAACGAGAGGTCCACATTCTGCTAAGTCAGGAATGGACTTGTGCAGAATGATTCCATATCCCAGAAACAATTAAGTTTCATATCACATATTCAATAGTTTGCAATCATTCTGTTCATATTCTTATGAGCTATTTAATGATGTGGGAAGAGATGAGACTACTATGAAACTTGTGTCATACACTGGGCATATTGTGACACAGTTCCTCCAGTAACTCATCTTGGACCTCTCATTATTTACTCTGTAGTTCATTCTTTCAAGTGTTTAACCTATTTGCACTCAAGAAACTCGAGTTTGTCAATAAGCTTCCTGGTAATAACCATGAGTGCTAATGACAATGCAACAGGCCACATCATATGCAGGTTAGTGGCTTTGACTCTACTTTGTCTGACTGACTTAGATGTTCCCATGAGATCATGGTAGTTATCAAAGTCTGAATTCTGATTCAATGCTTCTTGAACAGTTGGTTTACTTCCATGGTGTTAGTAAATACACCAGGTAGTTACTAAAACTGTTCTTCAGCTCTAATAAAGGGTAGCATTTGAACAGAATTCATGTCAAGCCCTCAATTCCACAAAAAAAACTAGTTCAGCTCAAAAGCTCCCTAAGAACTCTGTACTATTGAGAAGGTTAAGTGACAACTTTTTCCTACTCAGGACAGTTGTCCAAAGATGACTTCTGATGGTTTATCTTTTCTCTTGTGAGTCTCAGTGATAGTCTTCACTAGAGAGTTACTCTAAATTCAATTCTTGTCTGGCTGTCAGGGGCCAGATATCCCTTTTAAATAAAATAGAGACGGAGTCAACAGGAATGTTGAAGTTGGATAAGAAAGTACAGGAAGGGTTTGAAGGAGCGAGTTCAAAGATGAAAACTGGACAGTTGAAGCCCAGGGATATCAAGGTTGAAACATAAGAAGTACTGTTGGAGTAACTTCAGTTTCTTTTTGGGTGGCTATGATAGGCCTTTTAGTTTAAGCAATAAGTTGCTCAAAGTGGCGGCTGTAAAGCCAAGTGCAAGTGCAAGTACAAGTCTTTTCAAGCAGGACTTTTGATCTAGTAAGACCAAGAACATTCTCTTTCAAGCGATAAGTTGCTCAAGTTTTATGGCGGAAAAGCCAAGCTCAACAAGTTCAACAATCAACTTTGGTCTGTAAAACCATGCACAAATTTTTGTTTCTAAGTCCCTGTATGGGACTCAAGAGACTGCTCTGGGAACCAAGCTACATCTCAGTGTGATGAAGCTAGCTATGAACTGCTATGCTATCTTTAGCTACCTTTGCTTAACAATGTGAGCTCAGGTTGGCAATGAAGCCATGATCAAAAGTCTACATTCATTCAAAGTTACTGGTCAGGTCACTGCAGCTAACTTCAAATTCCTGAGAGACTGAAACTCTGAGGTTACTATGCAGGTTCAAACAAGGACAACATTCTCTTCTGATATCATATTACTTTAAGTTAAAGCATTCTGATCTGCAATTACTCTAAGTGCATGAAGGAATTCTGTTTCATTGAGAAGCACTCTGAACTACTGAACCCAAGACTTGTGAAGACTTAGAGACACAGAGACCATCAGTCCAGGTTGCTCTTGTATCTCTTGTATTTGTCAGTCAACAAAGTCATAGGACCTCAGTAATCTGCAATCTACATTCACTTAAAGTTACTGGTCAGATCACTGCAGCTAACTTTAAATTCATGAGAGAGTAAAACTCTGAGGCTACTATGCAGCTTGAAACAAGGACATCATTCTCTTCTGATACCATATCACTTTAAGTTAAAGCATTCTGATCTGCAATTACTCTAAGTGCATGAAAGATTTCTGTTTCATTGAGAAGCACTCTGAACTACTGAACCCAAGACTTGTGAAGACTTAGAGACACAGAGACCATCAGTCCAGGTTGCTCTTGTATCTCTTGTATTTGTCAGTCAACAAAGTCATAGGACCTCAGTAATCTGCAATCTACATTCACTTAAAGTTACTGGTCAGATCACTGCAGCTAACTTTAAATTCATGAGAGAGTAAAACTCTGAGGCTACTATGCAGCTTGAAACAAGGACATCATTCTCTTCTGATACCATATCACTTTAAGTTAAAGCATTCTGATCTGCAATTACTCTAAGTGCATGAAAGATTTCTGTTTCCTCGAGAAGCACTCTGAAACTACTGAACCCAAGACTTGTGAAGACTTAGAGACACAGAGACCACCAGTCCAGGTTGCTCTTGTATCTCTTATATTTGCCAGTCAACAAAGTCATAGGACCTCAGTAATCTACAAGTATCTCTAGTTTCTGTTAACTTTAGAGCTAGTCAAGCTGGAGAACACTTAACACTTTGTCAAAGTCACTGGTAACAAGCTGCAGCTGACTTTAACTTGGTGAAAAGGCGAAACTCTGGTGATTCAAACCGTGTCTGAACTCTAAGTCTCTAATACTTCAACATAGAAGTGGTACTATGCTTGGGTCACAACACTATGAGGTATTGCTTTATGGTCTGCAATGACTCTAAATGAGTGAAAGAACTCTGCTTTCTAATATGAAGTACTGTGAGAGCGGCTGAACCAAGACTGTGATGACTTAGAAGAAGTCAGCAAGATCAGAGGACACAACAGTCTGTAAGCGACTCCAAAGGTTTCTAGGTGACTTTAAAGCTTGTCAAGCTTGAATGGACTTGAAAGTCCAAGGTATGAACCAATGAACTCCACACCAAATTATTGTCACTGGTAACAAGCTGCAGCTGACTCCAAAATGGCAGGTGAAACTCTGATATCAAGGGGCTTTCTCTGAGACTTCAAGAGGAATCTTTCTTGTGGTCACTACACTCTAAATCACTGTTAAATGATCTACAGCTGACTGTGAGTGAGCGAGAATTCAACTCTGTTGTCATGTTCTCTGAGAGTGACTTCAGGTTTCTAAAGGTGACTTTTCAGGTAGTCAAACCTGCTCTGTTCTTGACTTTAGAGCTGGTCAAGCTTTCTTGGGGATCTGACTTTGAAGCTAGTCAAGCTTGTTCTAGTGGGGCGACTTTAAAGCTGATCAAGCTGACTCTATGGGTGACTTTAAAGCTGGTCAAGCTATGCATGCTCTAGATGACTTTAGAGCTAGTCAAGCTGGACTCTAAGCGACTTTAAAGCTAGTCAAGCTTGCTCTGGTATGACTTTAAAGCTGGTCAAGCTGACTCTAGTGAGGCGACTTTAAAGCTGATCAAGCTATCTCTGGTTTGACTTTAGAGCTAGTCAAGCTTTGCATGCAGGTATCAAAACAAAGCTCAAATCCTTCACCCCCTCGCGGTGGGCTCCAGATGAGAGGGCGATACTGTGGCTAAGCGGAAAGTGTGAGAAACAGCCAATAAATAGCCAAAACATCAACACAAACCACTAAACTACAATAAAGACTTCTAAGTTCAGAGGGGGGATGTGAAATTACAAAGAGTTGAACTTTGAAATGATTAGTGAATGCAGGAACTAAGGTAAAAGGGGGGGAGAGGCGGAAGGCTATATAATACAAGAAAGCACTGACCAGAGGTTGTCTACCCAGACAGAGCTCTGACTGCAGCCTAACTACAATACTTTACTGGACTGAACTTGAAACAAAACAAACAAAACTAATAATACAACTGTGTGAAGTGAGGAGGAAATCCTGCCTCTAATGTGAGGGGGGAATCTAAACCTTGGGATCAACTATCAATCTGGGCTACATTATATAGAGCAGGAGCGCGGCTGTGTAGTGTGCACAGACCACTTAAGGGTGTGTCAAACCGCTCTCTAGCTTCTAACGAGCCGAGTTTCATGTTTCTATTATATTTCAATTCAAATTTCAAATCAACACTCCGAAATTGGAGATTATCACTCTTCCCTGTACTTGGGAAGGGACAACAAGCTTCTATAAATGCTTGTACTCGGTTATAGCGATGCTAGAGGGTCTAGGGACACTGTCCTATCTCGAAAGTACCACAGAGGATGCAGGGGAACGGCGGTTTTAGCTCATGTTCGGCTTAAACAAATAGTGACCTAATTTCGGAGTTATAGCAAGATCTCCGTATTTCAACCACTTCCGGACATCGGCATGACTCGGGACTTCGGATTTGGACTCTCTAGTATATCTATTGAGTTCTCCAAATGCCGCCGCAATCATATTTCGCATGTGTGACACCTTTCTAAAGAGGTTCTCTTCTAATCCCAATATTATAAGTAGTAATGGATACAGCCTTCATAACTCGTGAAGTGGTGCTGCACAAATGCTACAAATATTACTGGGAGTGCTTCTAGTGTATTTCTATTGAATAGACCTCAGGGAACCAAATATACATAACAAACTCCTTTTCTTTCAGAGTTGTCAAGCAGGGGATGAATTAACATATAGTGAGAAGTGCATATATCACAATTCTGAGCAAATAGAGGTTGGGGGAGCTTGTATTACATTGGATTCAAGCGAAACACATTGATACACAAGGTCCAGACCATAGTCTCTTGCATGCTTTATCAGATGGAGCACTGCATACTGATCAATCCTTCTGGATATGTGAATTGTAGAGACAAGACAGATACATATGAGACTACAGGGTTTGAGGGTGGGTTTCAGTAACTAGAGATCATGGGTAGCACTCCCAATGACTTCCAGATACTATGTACACTGCAGAAATGCCAAAAAAACAGTATTCTAGGGCCAAAAGGGTTTTGGGCGTATCAGTAGTATAACTTATTACAGTATAGCAATCATGGTTCTTTAATAGTTTTTAGCAGTGTCTCTTCTATTATTATTGTTGCCAAGTGGTTTGATACCTTACAATTGAGCTCATGTGCTATACAAAGTATTCTAGAAATCTGCCGTTATCACACGGTATCACTAAAACACACAGATGTTAATTGCTGATGACATCAAAACTGAGTCTCGGCAACAGAACACAGTTGTAATCAATGATAGTACAAGAATACTGAAACCCACCACAAATAAAGACTAATACTCAGACTGTTGAAGCGATCCTAAGATATCTTATTGCAACTAGAAGACTTACAAATAGATTTATAGAAGAAAGAACAAGTATCAACGTTAAACGGTCCAAGCGGGACTTCCATCAGAAATTGATGTGAGGAGATTAATGTATTGCTGACCCCGAGGAGATTGATGTGAGGAGATTGATGTGCCGAGGTTCCGGGATCATGCCGAGATCATGCCGCGGCGTCCCGCAGATTTAAGACAGCATGTGAAATAAATATTCCATGAGCTATTTATTGAATAACAAGAGCATATGTACTCCTGCACAGCTCATATGGAGTATTTATGCTGTGATAATTGTACATGATCAGATTTAGAATATAAGGAGTGTCCCTACACAAAATGAAAAAAGCCTTCTTACCCCCCCACTTCTGGCTTTGGCTCACAGTCTCAGCTAGTAGCCCTCAGGGTGCTTCTAGTGTTTTGTTTTGAAGTCAGATTTAGTAACAGAAAAAGAAAGACAGTATTAGGCAATTAGACTTGTATTAAAGAAAGAAGTAATATAAGTAAAGCTACAAGGAGTCTTTCAAAGTAAAATTATTAGGTCCAAAGAACAGAACACACCCAAGTTCAATAGAAATTGTGAAAGAAAATCTATTACAGTTGATTGTACTTTGAATTATATATCTTTTTGTGCACCCCTCCTGTTAAGATCGTGCAAGACCGAAGGGAACCAATCGGTATCCGAAAGGTATGTATTGACAAAGTAGGTCTCGGACCGATATCAGAGATCAAAGAAGAAGTGGGACATGCCGTATAGCCACTAGCTAGACCCTCGTCACGCCGAATAGTCCCGAGATGAAGTTCAGGAGACAAAGATAGATTCAGCCGATGTAACGGCCGACGAGTAAGACGAGAGAAGGATAGACTAGGGCAGAACTTAGTCGGACAGAAGGTCTGGTTTATCCAAGTTGATATTTAAACTGAGGACTACTGTACAAGGTTGTACTACTTATATACTAAGAGTCCGGGGCTTCCGGATTGGTAGAAGACAATAGTCGGAAACGTATACGGAAGACCAAAGTAAGTAATACAATCATAAGACAATAATACTCAATAGATCGGAAAGGGAATATAATCGAAAGATAATAAGAACCAATTAGAAAGTAATCCGAAAGGTCCGATGGCGGTACGTCATCAGACAAAGATAACAGATAAGATAGGAAGATAACGAAAAGAGATAAGATGACGGAAATAGACGGGATGGAATCGGAATGATGCTGGATGATAGTAGAGGTGATCCGGCGATGATCCGAGGGATGCCGATGCGGCATGGTCGTAACAGTATCCCCCTCTTAGGCTTGAGCCTTCGAAAGCCTCTAAGTCCAGAGCCGAAGTCGGGCCGAGAGTCAGGGTCACCGTGATGTGAGAAAGTCTAGAAGTCACCGAGATCTCCGGTTATTGTTCCTGTGATCCTATAGAGTCTAAGCGCCTGGGTATATAAGGTCGTTATTTGGGTATTTACGTGTAGGTATGCAAAAGGTGCTATAAAACAACCTAACAAAAACACTACCGCACCTAACCAGACTATCGATATGTAAGGGAGCGAGGCGGGTTGTCAGAGATTCCCCGAGGGAAAGCTTTGTAATATCGGATGTACGCGCGCGACTGCTCCAGGTTCAAGACTGTAGCGCTAACGTGGGTAACTAAGCTTAGACAACTCTTAGAACTAAGTCGAGAGAAGCCTAGTTGGGGTGTACAAGTGTACGAGGGAACCAGATGTGTATGTCCAAATCAATTAACCAAAACCAAAACCAATACAACGAAACTAAGATTCTCCTAGGCAAACTCTGGCACTAGCTGCTGTGACGCCGTAAAGTCCTCGACCAAACTCTGGGCCAAGCTACAATATTGTGAGTGAACTTAATCACTAGGAACTCGTACCACAATCTTAGTGGCTCGTCTAACTTCGTGAAGAAGTCAACTAAGGAACCCTCACTCTGGAGCCGAATAATCCCTTACTAGAAGCCGTCCCCTCTAAGGAAGCAACTAGATTTGAGTTGATCTGGAGTTCGAGAGAACTCTACACACTTAAATTCGATCAAGATATAAATGGGCTTTGCGAAGCACGTGAAGTTTATTACTTTCTTAAGATAACCAAGTCAGGAGGTGTCACGCTACTGATCCCGTGGGGACGTTCTACGGAGCACTGGTCTTAGCAGTCAAGTCGAGGGCAAGAAACTTGTCTTATTGAATAAATATATCTGGCTTATATACTGAGTAGAGAGAGTTTAATACAAAAAATAGATGAAACAGATACGGAGAGAGACGGAAAGAGAGTGGAACAGAGGAATCTGGCTCGGAAAGGAAACTCCAGCCTATATATGGTACACACGATAAAGAAATAGTCCATTCTTGGGTATATATCAGAGGTAAAATATGATTTCGTGAGGATTAACATAGTTTTTAGAGTGTTTTGATCTGAGCGAGGTTTCTCCGATTACTCCACAATTCTCCGGGGTCAGGAGTACCTTTGCGCTTCATGATCACTCGCCGCCCGGTTTCCCTTGGGTGAGTTTCATTCTATTCCTCGGATAGTTCTGTCCATCCTGAGTGTGATTAACATTCTCTCGAGAAGGCCTGTTATCTAGCTTTCCAACGACACCACTCATGATAATCTTGGGCAACTGCGCTGAGGATGTACAAGTGATTCCTGATAGTTGGCTTTAACGGATAAGACCTTCTGTGTATGATTTCTAAGATCAAATGTTTCGATTTGCCAAGGCTAGCCCGGCGTGTAGCTTTCCGTAGGACCGCTAAGTATGTTTCTACCGTCCTCATGGTTACGACCGGTGCCGCGAATAGACCTCTACGGTTTCCCTCGGGATTGTTCTGGTCCATTGTTACGGACTGTAAAGTCCACATCTTAACATAGCTCGTTGGGGGTCTTAGTGCGAGGGATGCCTTCCCTCATAATTCCTTCCCTCAAGTAACGCGTTGGCTTAGTACTTATCCTGCTTCGAGATGTCCTGTAGTTTAGAGAGTATGCACTCTTGGGTATAACTAGATTGACGATCTAGCGTTACATCTCCGGGCAGCCCAGGTACCCTCGCTAGCTTGGCTCTAGGCTATGCTTGTGGGCGTACCTTCATGGCTCGCTGAGTATTATTGTTAAGTTCTTTGCCTCGGCAACAGCTATCACGCTCGGGCTCCGTATAACTCTCTTATTGCATTGTATAACACGTACAAAGTGTCAAAATGTACGGTTACACGCCTTAGGCCGATTTAAGGCCTAATATCGTGCCAAAATCCAAAATTTCCCTAAGTACCCCATCAATTTTCTTATTACCATGACTTCTCGCGCCAACTCTCACATATCCGACAACTCCGACGAGGAATTCAGGAAGGCCGAGGAAGCAGCAGCGGAAGCAAAAGCTTTACTCGAGAGGAAGGCAGCCGAACAGGCGGCGAAAAAGGAGAAGAAGCGACAGGAGGAGGCCGCAGCAGCGGAAGCCAAGCGGCTCCGTTTATTTGTCGAAGAGCAGCAGAGGGAGGCGGAAAGGGCAGCGGCCGAGCTGGCAGCAAGGGAAGCCAGCGAAAAGGCTGAGCGAGAGAGGAAAGCCAAGGAGAAGCGGGCGGCCAAGACTCTCCGGGCATACAAAATTGCCAAGTCGAAGGCAGCGTTGGCCGATGAAAAGGCGACCAAGGAGAGAGAGAAAAGGATGGTGGCTGCCTTGCGGCGTCAGCAGGAAGCGCAGAAGGAGAATGTTGCGGGGCCGAGTACCCCAAGTGGGTTAAAGAGGAAGTAGAGCGGCGCCAAAGTCGGCCGCGAGGGTGAGTCCGTTTGGGACTTGAAAGTTTTTTCTTTTCTAACCCATTGTAGGTCCCCGACTCAGGTCCCAAGGATGATCCTCCATCCCCCGACAATGGCGACGACAAAGATGACGACGGCGACGACAAACCGGAGTGGAAGAAGCCGAAGAAGAGCGGGAAGAAGTGCGTTCAGTGCGAGGCGAAGGAGTTGGGTTGTACTTGGCGAGGCGGGAAGACCGAGGCTTGTTCCGAGTGCAACACTTCAAAGGTGAAGTGTTCGCTTGTCGGCCGGGAAAGCCGGAGGAAGGTGGAAGAAGAAAGCGAGGGCTTATCGGCGGAGGTCGCTTGGCTCTCGCACACGTTGGAGGAGCAGGTCGGAGGCCTGATGGCGGAACTGTCGGCCCTCCGACATTTCTTAGTTGGTATGCGCCGGGGTTTCCAGGAGGAGGGAAGGCCACTTTGGACTCCGTTGAGGCCAAAACCCAAGTCGAAGGGAAAAGGGAAGGAGAAAGAAAAGGGAGAGAAGGATCCGGAGGAAGGCGGTGACGAAGATGGAGAGGGAGAGGAAGAGTAGGTAGAGAGCCGTCGGCCAAAGCCTCGGCCTTCGTAATAATTTTTTGGACTTTGTAGTTTTTTGGATTTTTTTGTTTTATCGTATGGAAAGTTGTCGGCCCGTAAGGGCATAAAAGTAATTGTATATAATATCGAAAGTTTTTTTATTTTATTTTTTTAAAAAACTTGAGTGAAATGTAAGGATTAAAGTGAGTTTAAATGCGGCCGAAGCCGGAATCGGAAAAGTCGGAATGACTTTGAAAAGAAAATGATAAGGAAAAGGGTGATCGCTCAATTTGCTATCACGGCAATCGAACCCCTCCGACGTCCATTGTTGGACGCTTGGAAAAGTGATGTAAAAATCAAAAATATAAGTACGCACAAGGACTAAGTAGGTCTGGGTTTGCTCGGATACCGAAGATGGAATGCTGGAACTAGTTCATCGGCATGTAGCTCGTTGGCCGCAATCCAAGCGAACTCGTCATCGGTTCCTTCGTAACCAGCCCATCGGATGTAGTATCGTAGAGGACAACATTTGTATCTTCGGTCGATCTTCAAGTCGAGGATTTCCGCCACATTGTATTCTTCTTCACCATCAACTTCAATTGGTGGGGGAGGTGGCTGAATCTGATTTCGAATCGAGTTCGGAATCAAAGGTTCAAGTTGTGATACATGGAACACCGGATGGATTCGGCGAAGGTAGTCCGGAAGTTGGAGCTTATAGGAAAGGGAGCCGGAGTGCTCAAGGACCTTGAAAGGACCAAGATACTTTTCGGCAAACTTCTCGGTCGGCTGAGTAGTTCGGATGTGTTTTGCCAGAACAAAGACCTCGGATCCGATCGGAAATTCAGGATGAGGAATGCGTTTCCGATCGGCTTGTTCCTTGTAGCGTTTTTGTGCATTAAGTATCTCATCTCGGAGGAAGGAATGAAGCTCATCTAGATTGACCACAAAATCTTGTGCAAGATCGGACCAAATGTCAATCTCGGGACAAACGGTGATGTTGGGATGATAGCCCTTGTTAGCAAAGAAGGGAGAGATGCCGGTCGAGGCGTTCGGAGTGTTATTGTAAGCGAACTCGGCAATAGCCAAGAGTTTAGCCCAATCGTCCTGCTGATAGGAACAGTAGATCCGAATGTATTGCTCCAGAGTCTGATTGACTTGTTCCGTCTGTCCATCGGCCTCCGGATGATAACCCAAAGTATAGTGGAGTATCATAGAGAGAGCTTCTCGAAGAGCTCGGAAAAATGCAGACACGAATTCGGAACCTTGATCCGATATAATGTGCGAGGGAACTCTGTGCTTAGAGAAAACATGCAAGACGAACAACTCAGCAAGTTGCTTGGAGGTGATAGTGTCGTAAGTAGGAATAAAAATGGCTTGCTTCGAAGCGCGATCCACAATAACCAAGATAGCGGTATAGCCATCGCGGAAGTTG
>JADNRY010000559.1:0-38696 GCA_015501585.1 Rhodocollybia butyracea
AATCATCATCCATTATGTAGTATACACTGTAGCATCATGAATAGTAGTTTCTGGCGAGCCTCGCCTCTGGTTCTTACTCCAGCATTTCTATTGGCAGCCTTCACATTGCGGAGAAGTGCTTGTTACATGAATTCCAACACTTCCAGTGACAACATGTGATTTCTTCCTGGACCTCATTAGTCTGTTACAAGAATCACCAGAGAGAATTTGATACCTTCAGTACTGTCCTGCATCTCAGCCACTTCACCTTCCTCCAGCTCATTTACTATTTCCATATCTTCCTCATTATCTGAAGTTTCTACCCAATGCCACTGATTACTGGTGATGAGGGACTCCTGACTGAGGAGATTTGTCCCATGCATGTGGGAGGAGTCAAAGGACCTTATGAGGGTAGGTATCAGAGTATTGTAACATGCACATAAAGCAACAACCCAAACTGACCATAAAGTGTTTGATCTTGTCTTGATCAAATAACCTAACTGCAGATTAAAAAAATCCCCATTCCAGCCATTCATCTTTGCCTTTATGCCAAAGCTGCGCACAGAGTCCCCGTGAGGCATCAGTCTCATTGGTGAACAGGAGCTTGATAATTTTTGGCAACGATAAATATTAGCACCACTGATACCAAGACGGTTACATTCTTTAGAGACCTCTTTGAGTTTGGAGACCAATCTGGGGTCCACAGAACGGGCAGCTTCAAGAATTGCCAAGGAATCCCTTGCGTGGTCAAACAATAAGCGGATAGTGTCCTTGCTGCTGGCCACCATTCCACGATAAGTATCGTAGGAGGTACCTTTAGCTCCTCCTTTTGGTATCCGACTTCCGATACTTACCATATCCCCTCTGCTCCAATAAAGCATTTTTTCTGACCTTTCCCTGTGTAACGCTTTCACCCCACTGTCTTTTTCATTGTTAGAAACCATGTCATCCAATATGTCCCCAGGGAAGGCATTAAAATAGATAAAATCATGCTGTTATGTAAAACTTGTTCATATCAAGAATGGAACATAGAGTATTTATACTACTTACAAGCTGGTTTGTCTGACTATCAATGAGCCGAATGATATGACGACCACATCGATCAATAATTGCTTGGTTGGCTTCAATAATGACAAGATGCAGATCAATTATTGGGTGGTATATGCTGGTAATAGGTTTGTGTTCTTTGATACTCCCATCTTCATTGCGAATTTGAGGTGGCTGCTGATGTATTCAATGTTTCTCTTTTAGACTAAAGTATGAAGAACCTTACAGGAACTGGCATAACCTGGTGGCCCCTGGGAGCACAGCTGATACCTGCACCTTCCAAGTCAAGGTCTGGGTGCTTTTGTTTCACTTGTTCCCAAGTTAGCAGTGTAGTGAGTTTATCCTGTACACATTGATTCATCGGTGGTTCATTGAAACAGTGTTTGCATAGGCCAGGAGTCCATGTGTTTCCATCTTGGAACATGGAATCAAATTCATCCTGTACATAATTATTTCAACCATTGAAATCAGGAAAAAATAAGTGTGAAGAACCTTGCGCAGACGAAAGTCCCACACTTTACTTTGAATTTGCTCCAAAAACTCAAAATAATCCACAGTACAATCCAAGATTGTTTGAAATGGCTCGGTTAGATGTAGTTTTATCCGAGCAGGATCATTACAGCCTTGCTTGCTTCTGAGCCACCTTTGAATTTGATCAAATTGGGTCTCTGGACTGATACCTTCGATCTTAACTCAGCCTATTTTAGTATTGCCAAAGGTCCAAAGAAAGATATCCTTACATCAAAATGATATTCATGTAAGCCAGGAGCAATTGTGCGGTTCCATGCCTGTACAAAGTTTTCAGCTGAGAGCAGCAGATATACTTGAGTAGGGAAGGCTTCCAAAGGCACTAGATTCTCAAAGGCAAATATTGTCTGGACTAGCTTGGATGGATTGTGAATGTTCTTCAATGGCGTATATTTAACACCAGGGATTTTCTAAACCTAAATTAAATCTTCTACTCAGATCATTTTCTCACCTTTTGTAGAAAGTTTTGTGTCTTGCTTGTTGCCTCCCACTGCTCTACAATTTCTTTGGGTGTCCAGCGCTCCTGTAAAAGACCCAATACTTCACCAAGGGCATAATATCCCACCCAAATTATCCTATATTGTGGAACTTTTTTCTTCTGATGACAAGCATGCTTCACCAAGTAATTTGGTGAAGTGATCTTGTTTATTGCTTGGGCAAGCTCAGATCCCTAGTATTTCATCTAGGCAATAGAATATTGGCAGTTCATAATATGTTACAAACCTTGAAAGTATTCTGCCACTTGTGACTGTGATATCTTGACTCTGGGATCCCCTTCATCTCCTCCAAGGTTTCCAGCCACAGTGCCTGAGCTATATCTTGATCAATACAGTTCAGTGGTTCCTTTATATAATGAGTTCAATATCAAGTGACAGGTAACCTGAGGCGGAGACTCTGAGCAAATACATACTTCTTCCAAGAAGACTTTTGTCAAAGTATCGGTCCACCTGCGCATAAGGACTTCAGCTGACACATCGGAGAGATCTGTCCGAGTTTTGTGATCTTTTCTGCCCTCATTGTCATCTACTCCTTGAAGCAATTCTGAAGAGTGGGGTGAAATAGGTTCACTGTTTTGTGGAGCACATTGATACCGAGTTCCCTAGGATTATTGAGCCTCAGGACAGTCTGTGATCAGTCAATGGCAAACCTCTTGGACAAGCTGAACCTGTGCCGCTTGAAGGTACTCTTCCCATTTTACAACTGGAAGACGAATGATGTTGAGAAAATGAGCCAATGCTGGTTGAGCTTCCATTTCCCCTCTCATCTGTAGGCACTGGTCAAGCCACTGCAACACTTTATCCTTGGAAAACAATGAAGATGATAAGCAGTTACACAATAGTGTGTGCAGACCTTGGCCGTCCCTTCAAAAAGGATCATGCATTCAGATTGCCACTGTTTTTCAATCCTTGCGGTCATTCGGAGATCTTGTAGATTAGCCCATCTCTTGGTACAGCTGTGTACTATTTCTTCCAAGTCACCTGGGAGTGGCACTACAACAGGTGCCTCCTTCAGGATGTACATTGTTATTTGTGGGGGAAGGGTGTGGGTCAGGCAAGTAAACTCGCAACCGGGCTATTTATTACTTGTATGAAGATGGTTCTCACACCCAGACATATCATATCCATCTGATCAGCTTTGTTATGTACAGATCTCAATGATCATGGTCTATTGTTCATCATTTTGTCTTAAAGCCTTATGAGTGCAGACATTCTCAGGAAAGTGAAGTTCCCAAGTGATGGCCATTGATCCTCGGCCCAGAAAATCAACGGCGTTCCCCATATCATTGATTCCTCCCAGGAAGTCAGGGGGATTGTTAAGATGGCGGAGGAACAGATTGTACAATCAAAAAAGCTGCTTTGGCGGCGGGAGAACATGAGGCAATGAGCCTTATCCTAGTGCGAAAGGCCTGATATTTAGCGCTCAGCTTATTCAGCGTTGAAACAACTCGACGCTGAATAAGCTGAGCGCCTATCCCTTAGAGGATATGATGCTTATGTGTGACAGGTACGGACTCTGGACTGGTCATTGGAGGACAACGAGACCACAAGCAGCAGCAGCCTTGGTGGTATTGACAAAACTTTGGGCTTTCTAAATTCTCTCTGTCATAGTGGATTCAGAAGTCGACATCAACATCCTGCGTGAAGCTTTACAGAGCGCCCACCAATTTGTCGAGGCTGCCGCAAGCTGTGCTTGCTGTGCTGTGTGCTCATTGTTGTGTTCATTGTTGTGCTGTTGGCGCTCCAAATTTGGCCCACATGCAGCTAACTTACATGCCTACATGTATCCACGTTTCTTTTTTCTTTTGATTCCGGATTCCGGATTCATTGAGCAGGCGTCTAATGTACTTTTTTGAATGAAGGGACTTCAGATCAGCCTCAGGTTTTGTCTAACAGGGATCATGTAGTACTATATAAGAATGCTGTGACTTCTTATGTCCTCACGCGTTATATCTCCAGCTTCTCATCCAGCTTCTCGGCCTCGGAACTCAAGAGATTGTTCAAGAGATTGTCCAAGCCTTTACCAGGTCTGCGCCCCCATCATTCAGAATCCCCTCCATCTCTCATACCACCGTCTTCTTGGTACTCGGATTTGTACAGCTATCGGAGTCCGCTGAAGAAACTACCCTTGTTCAGTTGCCTCTCATGCCCAACATCGCGTCGGCTCCGATGTGTACTACATTGTAGTTGAATTGGGTGTTGGTGATTCTCACAACTCAATACAGTCTAGCTACACTCCTTGAGTTTTGCTTTGCTCAGTGTAGAAGAGTTTGTGGGTTTGGATTAGAGTCACGGTATGCGCCTACAGCATTGTTAGAGGAACAATGGATTAAGTATACGGCGATGTGTACGGTAAGCATACATAATACAATGTTTTTCAGCTGAGAGAAATGTCTATTGTGACTGTTGGCTTCAATGCCGAAAAAGTCAAAGTGAGAAGGGGAAATAGCAACCTCTGTATATGGCTGAGAACGAGACAGGTGAGCACTGTGTGTCATCACATGACTTGTAAGTCACGCGTCCGGCGCTTGTTGATTGATCGGCTTTGTGCTTGACCACCATGATCCTTCCCGCAGAGTTGGTTAGACTTCCTTCTGTACTTTGTACGCCGCGTATAGCAATGGCTATATTCGGTTCTGCTTCCCTCTTTCCCTCTTGATTCTTGTATCCTTCCTTTGTTTTGCCTATGCTTAAAAAACTTGATGTTGCCAATGCCTCTTTGTCTCCTGCAGCCTTGAGGTGAGTTTTGTGATATTGCTCATAGTTCTGTCATTTCTAACGTGTTTTCCTCAAGGTAGGGCGGTATATAATCATCGAGACACTCGTTCTGTGTACCTCTACTGTCCGGATGCTAGTCCCAATTTCTCCTTGTCCTTGTACTTGCCTTCTTGGGGTGAGTTTTGTAATTTTGGCCATAACTTCATCAATTCTGACCCGTTTTCCTTGAGGTAAGGTGGTATCTGGTCACCCATAGTGTCGTTCTAAGCACCCCCACTGTCCGGATGCTAGTCCAAATTTTGTCACAGTCTCTTTGGTGCCTGCAGCCTTTGGGTGAGTTTTGTCATTTTGCCCATAACTTCATTAATTCTAATTCGTTTTCCTTGAGGTAAGGTGGTATCTGGTCACCCATAGTGTCGTTCTAAGCACCTCATTGCCTGGAAGCTGCCCTGAAATTTTATCATGGCCTCTTCGTCACCTGCAGCCTTTGGGTAAGTTTTGTCATTTTGCCCATAACTTCATTGTTTCTAACCCATTTTGCTTCGGGTAAGGTGATACCTGGTCCTCGAAACACTTGTTCCCCGGCGCCTCATTGTCCGGAAGCTGCCGCAAAATTTTTATCACCACCTACTCGTCAGCTGTTGCCTTGGAGTGAGTTTTGTAATTTTGCCCATAGTTCCGTCAATTCTAACGCGTTTTCCTTGAGGTAGGGTAATACCTGGTCCTCGAAACACTCATTCCGTGGCGCCCCAATGTCCGGAAGCTGCCACAAAATTTTTATCACCACCTATTCGTCAGCTGTAGCCTTAAGAGTGAGTTTTGTAATTTTGCCCACAACTTCATTAATTCTAACCCGTTTTCCTTGAGGTAAGGTGGTATCTGGTCACCCATAGTGTCGTTCCAAGCCCCCCATTGCCTGGAAGCTGCTTTGAAATTTTATCATGGCCTCTTCGTCACCTGCAGCCTTTGGGTAAGTTTTGTCATTTTGCCCATAACTTCATTGTTTCTAACCCATTTTGCTTCGGGTAAGGTGATACCTGGTCCTCGAAACACTTGTTCCCCGCGCCTCATTGTCCGGAAGCTGCCGCAAAATTTTATCACCACCTACTCGTCAGCTGTTGCCTTGGAGTGAGTTTTGTAATTTTGCCCATAGTTCCGTCAATTCTAACGCGTTTTCCTTGAGGTAGGGTAATACCTGGTCCTCGAAACACTCATTCCGTGGCGCCCCAATGTCCGGAAGCTGCCACAAAATTTTTATCACCACCTACTCGTCAGCTGTAGCCTTAAGAGTGAGTTTTGTAATTTTGCCCACAACTTCATTAATTCTAACCCGTTTTCCTTGAGGTAAGGTGGTATCTGGTCACCCATAGTGTCGCTCCAAGCACCCCCATTGCTGGAAGCTCTTCAAATTTTATCATGGCCTCTTCATCACCTGCACCCTTTGGGTAAGTTTTGTCATTTTGCTCATAACTTCATTGTTCCTAACCCATTTTGCTTCGGGTAAGGTGATACCTGGTCATCGAAACACTCGTTCTCCAGCGCCCCATTGTCCGGAAGCTGCCGCAAAATTTTTGTCACACCTACTCGTCAGCTGTAGCCTTAAGAGTGAGTTTTGTAATTTTGCCCACAACTTCATCAATTCTAACCCGTTTTCCTTGAGGTAAGGTGGTATCTGGTCACCCATAGTGTCGCTCCAAGCACCCCCATTGCCTGGAAGCTCCTTCAAAATTTTATCATGGCCTCTTCGTCACCTGCACCCTTTGGGTAAGTTTTGTCATTTTGCTCATAACTTCATTGTTCCTAACCCATTTTGCTTCGGGTAAGGTGATACCTGGTTATCGAAACACTCGTTCTCCAGCGCCCCACTGTCCGGAAGCTGCCGCAAAATTTTTGTCACACCTACTCGTCAGCTGTAGCCTTAGATTTGGGGTGAGATTTACAATTTTGCCCGTAACTTCATCAATTTTAATCCGTTTTCCTTGAGGTGAGGTAGTTTATGACTATTGGGACACCTCTTTTGTGCACCCCCACTGTCTGGATGCTGCGCCTCATTTTTTCCCCTACCTCATTGTCACCTGGGTGAGTTATACAATTCTGAGCTTAACTCCTTCAAATTTGACATGTTTTCCTTGAGGTAATGTACTATGTGGTCATCAAATTGCTCGTTCCATGTGCCTGCACTGTGCGGATCCTGATCCTTAGAAGTTTTTTTGAGTGACTGGAATTCATCTGGTAAAACTGGTCCCATAAATATGGCAGGAGCTTTATACAGCTTTTAGCATGAGAAATACAAGGCAATGAAATTATGATACTAATACAATACGGTACAGTCCTCCTGTTGGGGCTGCTGGCCAATTGTAGTCCAAATCCTCTGTCTGAAAAGTTCCTATCCAATTCTCTAGAGTTTGCCTTGGCACTGACTCAGGCCAAAGCGCCATAAAATCAGGTTCACCTGCGAAGTCCTTTTCAATGGCCACCCGGATCGCTTTGGCTGTAACACATGCATCCTCGCCGTAGATCTCCGCTTGCTCTGACCGTAGTTTATGGCTAATCAGGGCCTTGCACTGTTGGACAAGGTATCTGAGGGATATAATTCGTAGACGTTCACTTGTATCGAGGTTGTCAGAGTCGGACCCATCAAGCTCAAGTCTGATGTTATCAATGAGCCACTCCCAAAGCTCTTCTGCTGCCTGTTTTGTGTAAAGATAGCGGGTTTTGGTGGTGTCAGGCATGAGACTGTCATGGTCCCAAAGATCCACCTCTCTATCCTCTTCAAAGTATCTCCGTACATCAAGAATGGATCCCAGCCTCATCAGGTTCAAGAGAGAAAAACATCCAACCAGGTCTCACAGAAGAAGAATGTTAGGCAGATGAGGAATAACATGAGAGCCTGAATAGAACAGATACAGTGGTCAGATACCACAAATTATATAGCTACCAATACATACCATCATCCCTGACCTGTGAACCAGCCTGCTTCACTAGGTCCTTAAAGTGAGTGGCATTATCAACAATTTTGGTCTTCCAGTACAAGGTTATACTTTGGAGACCTTCTACGGCTTGAAAGTGAGTTGTGTTTGTTAGGATGTCTGAGGCCACAAAAGAATGAAAAATTGCAAATGCTGTAGCCTGTAGTGTTTGGGAGGAGTAAGTATGACCACCCAGACAGACAGCATCCTCGAGAGTCAATACATAGTGGGGCACCCCAGGATTCATGATACTAAATGGGAATTTATTAGTGAAGATAGAGTGAACTACAGGAAAAAGAACAAACAGAAGATCTCCAGGTTGAAGAAGAATATTATATATTCTCCATTTCTGATCATTACTGAAGTCATAACGGTTGTATGATCCCGAAAAAGTGTATGTTGATCCCATATCAGTTTCCATAATCGGAACAGCAATGGTCCAGAGCTTGACCCCAACCTTATTGTACACAAAGGTGACCTGGCCTTGGCAATCAACATGGCAGTAATGTTGTGTATAGGTGGTTGCGGCCAAGCCAAATGTCCTCCCTTTAGTATGAACAGTGTCACCAATGATCATTTCTGCCTCGAAGTTTGTTGCCAGTCCATCAGGAGGAGGTGCTTTGGAAAGAGGAATCAGAACATCTAGGCAGTTTGTTGGTCTCTTGTTTTCTGCAGCCCAGATAACATCTTGAAGAGTGCCTTGTCGGTGAACTGCATTGGCGTCAATTTCTTGAGAGTAGGCCAGATCTATAGGCGCATAAGTAGGTGATAGGTAAGTGATAAGCCATTGAATTGAAATGGGCCTACCATGTAAGGTGTGTAGGTCATTGGTATTTCCAAGGAGATGTGCCATGTCACCTTCATCCTTGAAGTTGTACTCACCATCAGGCACACCATGAACAACAACTGCGCTGACTGCTCCAAATATGGCCTGTTTACGGCTGGCAGGATATTTTTTGGAGTTCCATTCAGAGTTTTGAACATCATAGATTGGATATCCCACCGGATGGGACCAGGATGAATTGAAGCAGCTCTTTTCTGTATCCCAGCGGCCGTCAGCTACAGCCTGAGCTTGTACTTTATCTTGTACAGTTTTGAATGAGTCAAGTGCGTCCTGTTCCTAATGAGTAGACAGATTTCAGACATCCGAATATCTTATTTCCTCCAAAAATAAACTTACATAGGCATGATGTGAATATCCATCATATGATGAAGAGAAATCATGATGAAATAGTTTAACTGGGGGAGTCAAAACAAGCTATCATAATTTTTTTCAACAGATTCCCCAACAGAATAAGATTAAACTTACAGGTGGATTGAGATGGCATTCATAAAGGAGCTCAACCGGAAAATTTTCCACAGGTGAAGCAGGAGCAGCTTTAATCTCTTCAGATTGAGAGTCCTGAAGGGCTGATTGTGCCAGCTTGATATGAGCTCGCTTCTTGCGCTTCTTTGTTGCTGAGGCACTGGCAATGGCTAAGGGCTTTGTAGGCTGTGTGGTAAGTCTGGCTGAACGACGAGGTGGTTCAGAAGGAGTGTCTATTGAGGAAACTGGAGATGTGCTGCGCTTCCGCTTTGATCGATTGGTACTTGAAGGCAATATATAGTCCATTATCTCCATGTCTACTATGCTATCAATAAAGAATATTGAAGAGATAAATTAAGTACCTGTGTCTGCTTCGTGTGAACTTTTTGGGCCTTCAGTTATAGTATCTGGGGATAAATTAAGAGTTAAGCCACAGAACAACTTATGTAATCACTGGAAATTGTCACCTTGAATGGAAGTTGCAGAAAGAGTAATATGAGAGGCAGGAATGGCATAAGCCACTGGAGTCTCAGTGATTGCTGGAGATGGAGGGAGAGAGACTCTCTGAGTCACAGGGACAGCTGCAGTCGAAGGAACCACTGGAGTTGCGGGGATAGCCTGACTTGCAGGGACCGCTGGAGTCACTGGGACTGCTGGAGTCACAGGGACACTGGAGTTGCAGGGACGACTGGAGTTGCAGGGATGACTGGAGTTGCAGGGATGACTGGAGTTGCAGCCGCCGGAGTTACAGGCACTGCAGGGGTTGGATTAACCACTGGTGTCACAGGGACCAACAGAGTTGCAGTGACTGCTGGGGTTGTATTAACTGTGGGAGTTGCAGGGACTGCTAGTATGGTCCCAGGGGCTGCTGTAGTTGTAGGAACATTTGGAAGAGTGTGAGTTACACTAGCTTGGAGCATAGGAAGAACAATGCGTATATCATTACCCCTGTTTGCAGGTTGAGTAGTTGCACCAAGACAATTTTTAATGACTTGAAACTCGGAAATCGAACTCAAATCAAAGGGACTCCCGAGGCTCTCAGGAATGGAACTCTTGAGGACAGGACTCCCAGGTACAGGGGTTAAAGGACTCTGTAGAGATAATAAGGGTTTTCATAAATATATAAAGCCTGGCAGAACACACACCAGAGATCCATCTGTGCCTCCATCTTCCTCATCATTAATATCCACTTGAGCAGTTTTCACTACAGCGGCTGAGCCTGTGCACTACATAAACTGTCAATGGTGGGAAGACATTTAAATAAATGGTGAGACATACCAGATCCTCTGCACTGTAAGTTTCTGCAGTTTCCCTCACATGGTTCAGAGCAGAGACAAGCCCACTTTGAAAATCAAGTGCGGCAAGTTCATGTTGGTCAGGATCGTGTTGGTTGGCTGAAGTGAGCTGGATATCCCCTGTGGAAAGCATAAATTGGTCAGCTTGATTGTCAGCTATAATTGATCACTTAAATGACTGCTTACCTGAAGCTTCAGTGATGAAAGCAGTTAGTGGAGGAGAATTGGCTGTGAAACAGTAGCTTATTGAGCATTAAAATATGAACAAAGAACCTGTAGCATGCCTGGGAAGAAGAACCTGGTATCTTTGGATGGGACCGAGGAAAGGGATGATTGTACAATGCCATCATCGCCAAAGAGATGGTCCAGCATCTCATAAGCAGTTATTTTGCCTTTTGAGACATCAAGAAGGTTGGACCACACTGCTGTCTCGATTGAGGCAAGAGAAGGAGGGCGCTTCATGCCAAGCCCATGAGCAATCTAGTGATATAATTTAAATTTAAAAGTGCCAGGAAAAAGTTAGATAACTATACTTGAAGAAGTGCTTCTGATGAGGTTTGTGTCTTATGCAACAGGACTGGCCGAAATACACCCAACACAGTGGTAGCACATATAGATAACAAAGGATAATCCCATTCTTGCTTCTTATATCCATGAGTGAAAGCCGGTAGTATCTCTTGCCGTATATAGGAGTCACTAAATTAAAAGTAAGATTCTGAGAACCATGAGAGGAAGAGACTCATGGTTCAAATTTCTCTGTGATTATGGCAATGAGTTTCTCATATTTATCTGGAAACTCCAGTATTCCCTAGAAAATTGGCTTGAGTATTATTATCACTACAATGGAAGATAACGGCACCATTTGAATCAATGCAAGATGCATCGCAACATGATTGATATTGCTGACAATCTTGATGGTATTGGCAAGAGTAGATAGCTCCTTGTTGTGTGCTAAAAGGCAAAGAAAAGGTACATAGGCTTCGCCGTTATCTCGCTTGAAATTGAGTTTATCGTCAAGGTCTGGCTGTTCGCTCCGAAACTCAGTCATTGCCGTAGTTAGAACATCGACCCAGCCTTGTTTAATAGCAAATGGTTTGAACTAGAGAATTTTTTTCAGCCAAGAGGACAAGGGAATAAGCGACTCATACATAGCCCTGAAGTTTTTTGGGTAATGAGGCTAAAGTGAAGGTACTGTGGGAATCGTTGTTGAAGGAGATGATGTGCGATGTGGGAGAAGAGAGGAGATGAAATAGCCGAATCCACAAAATCCTAGGTGCCACCACGGCCCATTCTCGCGGAGTTCCAGCCAAAGGAACAGCTGATCCCTGATGCGTCAATGCAAGCCAAAGTCGGTTGTTTCCCAAATTTAATTCAGATGTGAGGCAATCAGCAAAACGCTGTCAAAATAATGTTCATTGACGTAAGAATCAAGGGAGATTATCAACCAAACCTGAATACCAGGATCACCATGTTTCATTTGTTTGATAAGTTTTTTCTGAGCAATAATAAGACTATTGAAGTCCTCAAAATGAGAGAGAAGTTGAGTGCTGGAATCCGAATCCATCATTTTGACAGCAAAGAAGAAAAAGGAGGCTGTGTTATAACATAAGCAGCAATGTGCCTCAAAACTTATGTAAGCGGCAATGCGCCTCATAACTTATATAAGCGGCAATGCGCTTCAAGACTTACATAATAATTGGTAACGCCAGTGAACGGAAAGCAAACATTCAAATTTACCTTGATAAAAGCAAAACGATCAACACAGATTGAACACGATGATGATTGTTTGACTATAATCCCTACTTTTTTGGGGTAGAGTGATCACACGCAGCACAGGTGGGAGGAGCAATAGTGATGTTGATAAAGAAGTAATTTAATACATAATATAATTATCTTTCTACAGACATTCTCTTGGACATTCTGAATGCGAACCCAGATGAGCATTCTCTATCACTTATTACGACAACAAAACAATTTTTACTCACCAGAATGGTCTTTCCAGTATTCCTGTTTCATAAAAGGAGACACTGTTGACCGGTCTCTTTCTGTTTCTTCACCCATAGGACAGCTTGAAAAACCAGCCAAATAAGAACTCGATGGAAGGATAGGAAAATCAACAAACCTGTACTCGAGTGGGCCCGGCCGCGTTCCTCCTGCTTGGGCCCTGTTTTCGTTCGGTGCTTGTATCTCTCTGGAGTTGTTTGCGTTGATGACTTGGGAAGCATGTTCTAAGCTGTAGTTCTAAGGTGTAGTGCAACGTCTTGCCTGAAGTCAACACAGGGGCAGACAGTGAACCATGGTCAATGGTGTTGGAACCTCAAAAAGACATGAGACAATAGTTCAAAAGTTATCATTAACAATACTTGCTCACCTGGCAAAGGAAAGAAAGCAGGCAAAATTGGCGGTTCAATGTTGACAGAACTTAAGCTGAGTTGAGGTACACAGCAGGCAAGCAAACAGCTGCGGACAAAGATTTATGCAACCAGAATCACATTGATACTGGGTGGGCACTCTGATAGCTGAGATTGATGGGGAAAAGAAGGGGCAGAATTAGCAGCAGTGAATGTGAGGAGCTCAGAACGACATGCAGAGCCAAACCAGAGGAAGAAAGACGGTGAGAAACACAAATAAATACATCAGGGCTATAGACTGTGCTAAGTACAATGTACAATGTTGCGTATGGAAACCTGCATGGGGGAAAGATAAAGAAAGAGAAAGAACTGCGCTGGTTGATCTAGTCCGATTGAATTACAGCTACACTTGAACAGTTGTAGTGTGATGTATATTTTTGAGAAGATGATGTATGACTGGATATATAAGATCTCCATCTTTCTCTTATAATTATTACTGATCTGGAGGAGGAAGTACTGCGGTTTCTTGATGAGGTTCACTTGAGAAAAAATTCTCTGGGTGTTAAGAACATAGACTATTAGACACACCAAAATCTACCACAGTTTATCTCTTCTTCTCTTGTTTCCCATTTATTTTGACTGGCTATTCAGCTTCCGGCACAGACTAGCTGAGAACTTGTCCTCAAACAAGTACTGTGGCACATTATTCTGTCTTGTATATGGGTTTAGTTATTTGTATGGATGGGTGAGATACAGTTCTCATGTTTGCAAAAAATTGTTCATAATGGGACACATCATACAATCTCAGACAGCTTGGCCCCAGGAAATAGTATCCATATGACAAGAAGTCACTAATTCAAACAAAATAGGCATACTAAGTGTGTAGTCCATCATAGGTGCTCATAGCTTCCTGGTAAACTGGAGTCTGGTGTAGAGGCCATTGGAAAAACTCATCAGAGGGCAGTGGTACTCAGTTAGCTATGTGCAACCTGTATTGTGTCATATAAATTCAGACACTAGTGGTTATGAATGCATCACATTACAGTGCACCAGGCAGGTGCCTTAATGTCATATGGCATGCCTAAACAGCTGTCACCAGACAGAAAAAAATACTCAACTCTACAGAGTAAGGAGACTACATAGAAAGAATCTGAGTCATTATATCTAACCCTTGAATCCACAGTGACTTCCGATCTTCCATCTCCCTTGAGTGAAACTCTGACATCAAAGACAGAGCTTCAACAAACCTGGTCTGTTGGTCATCTGTCTCAAATGGACATTCAAATGCTGGAACTTCGACCAAAGACAAATGAGGAGGGCAATGAGTGCTGTGGTAACCAAGTTGATCAACCTCCTCTGGGTTGTATAGGTTATGATGGTGTAACAGAGCAGGATTGGCCATGTCCCTCCAATCAACTCCATAAGTCATGATATTTTCAATGTCTTCTTCCAAGCGCTGGAGTGTTCCACTGGCATCTACAACACCTTCAGGGCCCCGAAGTCCCTCCTGTATAACTCCAAAGAAATACATGTCCCTTGGTGAGCGATCACGTTCACCATCCAAAGATAGTTTGTGATGGTTCCAAGTTTCCGCCCACTCCATTGCATCCTGGTTGATAGAGGATAAAAAGAGATAGTGTAGAAGCCATATATGAGAGTCAAAGTCGGGACAAAGGCCAGCACATGCTTCAAGATCATAGAAAAAGTTGTACCACTTTATTCCAAATCCTTGTGTGACATCCCTCCATAAGCGCTCAATGCGGACATTGTGAACACTCCTGTAAGAAAGGTAATGAACAACAAAGTATAGATAGATGTAACTGGACCTGCCTGCCCCATATGTATGAACCTCTTTCAACCCCATAGTGCTCTTCCATATATCTTGCAACTCCAAGGTTCTCTACCCCATGGTCACCACGGACACGACTCGGTGTATCATGTTCTTGAATTGCTTCAAGGAACAAAGCAAGAACAGTATCTGCGCGGTTATTGTCATTTGCCTGAATAGCAGTCACAAGGCGTGAGAAACCATCCACAAAGGCGTGAATGACTACCCTCCACCGGATGAGTGCTATATTGGTTTCCAATATTAGTAAAAGACAGAGATTAAAAGTATTAGGAACATACCATGTTGCCCATCATGATGCCAAAGAGAGTTGGGTCCTGCAACATGGTAGCGCCGGCGCTCAATGGGTCGAGCAGTGAGAAATGCTGGAGATCCAGTAACACGCTCATAAGACAGCCGAATGCGGGCCCGAGGAACACTATGACCTAAGTGGCGCAAATGTCCTGCAATCATTCTTCTCCCAAAAGCAGGAAATACTTGAAGAATATGTCCAATGACAGCATCAAGCTCATCATCAGAGAGGGTGGACATGGGGGCTGTGGAGGACCGGTAGATTCTCAAGACTTCACCAGTATCTGGATCTTCATAGGTAACATAGACTGGGGGACAAGCCTCAACCAGCCCATGTTCCAAGGCTCTTCTGCGGATGGTACGGGATGAACAGTCAAAAACTGGAGCAATGTGAGTGGGTCCACGGAGCTGTAGACTAGTTTCAAGGAGTTCCCGGTCAATGTTCTTCCTTGGGCGGCCTCTCTGGCCAGTATGGATCACTTCAACAGGTGCCAGAGGTGTATGCTCGTCAATGTCTTCTGACTTTGTGGAGGCTTCTTCCAGAGCAGTGGCCATGTTTTGAACACCAGTATTGATAGTGTTGTATTCCAATGGGTCAAACAAATGCTGATGCTTTGATAGGGTCAGTTATGATCTGTTTTTATGAATAACATGGCAATACACACTGCAGTGACTGTAGTTGAAAAGACTTGTACAGACTGTTGATATCTTTGGATCTGAGAGATATCACCAGCCTGGATACGCAATGCCTGGGTGACACGAAGGCCCAACTCATGGTATGAGTTGCGAATAGTTTGAATTTGAAGTGAGAGATCTGCTGGAGGTGGTGCATGTACAACAGATACAAAAAGCCATAAGAGACTAGAGATCCTCATAATGGCTGAGAATGACACAAGTACAAAGAGAAGATGACTCCAGGTAATAAATTTTTCGTAAGGGTAATGATGGTGAATTTCAAATCACCTTAATCAGTACAGATAATACCAATCATGGTTACAATATTCCCAACCACAGGCTCAATAATCTGATTACAGCCTCAATAATTCCAATCACGGTCCTAATAATTCCAATCACGGTCCCAATAATTCCAATCACGGTCCCAATAATTCCAATCACGGTCCCAATAATCCCAATCACAGTCTAATGATTTCAATCACGGTCTAATAATTCCAATCATGATCTCAATAATTTCAATCATGGTCAGGTGAGTCATGAGATTCTTAGACAATCATGGTCATGATAATTCCCCAATCATGACCATGATCATGGTTGATTTTTGGGCAGCCCGCACACTATTTTCTGGGACAGTATTCCTTAATATCATGATTCTTCTTGGTCACAAAAATCTGAGTTTTTCATGAACCATGACTGGATAATCACGCCCAAGGTGGTAGTCAGGATAATCTATTTGTGTCCAACAAGGACACTAAAATTGCCCCCTAGGTACGCAATATTATGACTCTATATTCTTTTTCCGAGTCGTGGTTCTCTTGCTAAAGCATTTACTCTGTATAGGCATGAGGGTTACTATATGGTCGCGGTAACTGATAGTGGCTGGATAATTGATGATGGCTGGGTCGAGGCAACATCTAACGGGTTTAGGATCTTTTGAAACAGTCCGAGTCCGTTTTTTTTGAATACCCTCCCCCATTGTTAACTTACTTGAGGCATATCCCTATATACCACGCTCTCTTATTCTTACATATCACACTCATTTACTCTTACTGCACCTTTCCACTCCTTACTTCGAGCCAATGTGACGTATCTAGACACTATGTAGATGGAAGGGGGAAGTTCGGAACTTAAATCGACTTTGTTTTGGGGCCCCATGATCGGACATCCACGAAATCCCGTCCAAACCTCCGCACAATCTCCCGCTGTTATATAGATTGATATGAGTTCACAGATTGACATAGAGGATATATAATGCCCGCTATGTACACCGTCCGTCCTTCTCATACCTCATACCTCCTTCACAGCCCACAGCCCATCTCATCCTCCCTACGTTCAAATGAACTGGCAGAGCTTCTGCTCTACATGAACTTGTGGTGCACATGCATATGCACATGCAATCACACATCCTTCCGGGGCGGGATCGAAAGTAAATCTGAGGAACTCTGTCCGTTTGTTTGTTTGTATCCCCTTGCCACTTGGAGTTATATACACCTACTCATAGATAATCTGATATATTTAGACAGTCAATAGAAGGTGACTTCGATTTACATAGCGCCTCGCCGCCTCCACGTCCGTTTTGACAGACAGAGTCGACTCCGATTAATATGAATTTACAGCTTTCGTTACAGTATATACAGGGATATCCAACGGTCTATGCACGGTCCACTATCCCTCTTCTCCATCTCTTCCCTCCCGTTCCTTTCTCTTACCTTTCCAAGCCAGTCCATTTCGCCCTCCCATCGCAACACCTCCTACCCCTACCCAGCTCCAATCCACCCTATCCACCTCATTCTTGATCTGCTCGAGCATCAAAAAGCTCAGTATTGTCGCTGGCCGGAGACGCCAGTCTTTACACATGAACATCGGGTCTTCCTGGGTGATGGTGGTGTGGATGGCGCCAATGGTGGAATTAGAAAAGATATGCATATTGTGTACGATGGGGTCACCCGACCACGAATATCCACTACTGTGGAACTGGACAAAAATGCAACCTAGGTTTAGGGCCGGTTCTTTAGAATTTATACATTCTCAAGATGGAGCGTGAAGGGTTTTGACAGCCTTGAATGTGGTGAGCAGAATATCAAATTAGGAATAGGTGGCTATTACTGGTCTCCGGCGGAGGTAGTCCATCGAATAAAAAACGGTTCAGTTGCTTTAACGTTGGGTGGTACCTCGACAGCAAGACTTGCCACAAAGGGGAACGTTTGGGAAATCTAATCACAAACATGTGACTTTAGATTAAAAATATCGGTGATCTAGTGTAGGAACATACTTATATCCCTTAAGTGTTCCGGAATGGTAGAGCATTGACTGCCTCTCAGAGTAATGTTTAGCAATGGATGACAGTGACATGCAAATAACAACTAAAGTTAAGGTCAACGACAGCCTTGTGTACACCGCACGAGTAAAATCAAGTAAACTTTCAATTTTAAATCCGAAGTTTCGGAAGGCATGCAGCACAGACAACATATTCCGAAAATCCAGGAGTAAGCCAGTGGAAAACCGCTGACTTGTTCAACCAGAAGATATCTGGTGGCGGGGCACTAGATTTCCAGAAGGCCGGTTTCTGCGATCCCCTGATCATGTCATTCACCGGAATTCCACTGGCAACCTGGTTGGCGGTGTATATATGGCGCATACTCACACGCGCTCTGCACTGCCACCATCCGTTTATACTTCGTTTCATCTTGGATAACCTTACCGTACCGACAACCACCACCGTTAGTTCTTATCGTTGCTAGACCTCGCGTCTCGCCGTTTGGAATATAACGTGGTCCTGTCAATACGTGTGATTATCAATGTTTCTGTCGAGACTAAACGACAGCCTTTCATCTAGATACATCAGATTTGCTTGAAGTAAGGAGTGGAAAGGTGCAATAAGAGTAAGTGTGATATGTAAGAGTAAGAGACTGTGGTATATAGGGATATGCCTCAAGTAACAATGGTACGAAAGCACAATGTTTCAAAAGATCCTAAACTCGTTAGATGTTGCCTCGACCCAGCCATCACCAATTATCCAGCCATTATCAGTTACCGCGACCATATAGTAACCATGATGCCTATACAGAGTAAATGCTTTAGCAAGAGAACCACGACTCGGAAAAAGAATATAGAGTCATAATATTGCGTACCTAGGGGGCAACCGCTTACGGATATTCAGCTTCGGTGATTTCTCGGACTCAAACGGATCGAATGGACCGCCAAGGTCCAAGGGCGGTATATCATTATTGACGTGTCTAACTTGAAGCGTGAAAGGCCTGGAAAAGGATGAATATGATGAGCGGAATATCTAGAAATGGACACGGTGGGGGTTTACTGGTCTCCGGGGGAAGCAGTCCATTTGACTACAAACGGTCCGTATACTCTCACGTCGCGGGGTACCGTAAGAGTGAGGCCTGCTGCGTAGGGAAGGAGGGCACAGGCGGCAGTGAGGATACTGCGGTGGAGAGTAAGGATAAGTATAACTGGAATTGGAAGGTTGATGCTTAGGAGGTTCACCAGAGCTTTTTGAATAACATGGCTTGAGGATATGGATATATCTTAAAGAGCTGAGCGATGAGAGCCTGGGGGTTGGTCGGTATCTGTTTTATAGTAGAGAGACATAACAATGTGGAGTGACAAGCCTACGTTAAAGGTGCTCCCCCTGGGAGAAGTAAGTACCATCGCGATTTGAAGTTTCGTTACATGACGGCTTGAGTGAATTGTACTCAACCGAATAATTTTGCTTATTAGTTTTAAGTAGTTCGTTTCCGTTCAACTCTTGGACCGTGTCGTGTAATAAATTCCTCCTTCCTTCCTTCCGTAACGGAGCAGCTGCAGGGTGATGGGTTTTGTCAAGTAGACTGAATAAAGAGAGTCTAATAAGTAAGGACATAATTACTTGTAACATAGTGACATAGTCGAGATAATCTCGCACATGAGGCGCGGATACACAGGGATACATAGATCCATAGAATCAGTGAATGAGTACATACATATTGAGGAACAAAACTGGCGCTCAGTCAGTCCAAGATGTAACGAAGGGGGAGGTAGATTCAATTACGCTTTTCCCTCCCCCACAGTTGCTAAACTACAAAACGATTTCGCCAAGCTTCTGGAAAAGACGTTCAATTATCGGAATTTGATCAGAATCGTTTTGATGTGTTATTTGGGGACCAGGGGGGGGGGACAGTTGTCCTGTCCTGCTCGTTTTCCTTTAACCTAACTAAACCTAACCTAACCTAACCTAACCTAACCTAACCTAACCTTCCTTATATAATTCTGTCTGCCTTCGTGTTAGTGTCCCGATTTTATATATATCTTTTGTTACGAGACTCTTTATTTCTGACTATCTCCCCACCGACGGCCTAAAATATCTAATGTTCATGTTCGAAGGCTGGCGCTGACGTGGATGCGACTGCATTGATATTTTTGACGCTGAAGAAGCTGGTGTGGATGCCATGTGCTACTGTGCGCGCGTGGCTGCAAGTGGGACGTTGTTTGGTACTACTATGTAAGTATATAGCGTGTGATATAGGAAGATGTCCTCAGAGTACGATGACGATGACGACACGCTGGGTTGTGGGCTGCGGAGGGGATACGAGGTAGGAGATGGTGGATGGAGCTCAATGGAGGATGGCTGGATAGCGTATAGTAGACCGTTATAATCAAATCGTGAACTTTTACAAGTTTGTGAGCATGGAAGGCTCTATATCTTTGCCCTCCACCAGTACTGACCAGATATGCCAGATTGTTTTAGAGTTAACAGATGGAAAGGCGCAGTAGGAGTATGGTACATACTGGATTTGTTTCGAGTACAAGGTAAGTATACAATGGACAATTATCATAGTAAAACTTTAGAAAACCCTGAACTCCGAGGATGTAGCCTCGGTCGTGCGACTCGTGCCGTCAATGGGTAGCGCAACAATAGTGTAACCGGTGCTAAAATAATGGTTTAGTTGGGTACATGCGGAAAATATACATATTGTGTACCCTGTGGGCACCTGAGCATCGAGATTCACCACTGTGGATTGAGACGAAGATGGGTCGAATGGACCACCAAGGATTACCTTGGATATGTCGGGATTGATGTTCTCAATCTGGAGGCTGAAAGGCCTTAGCAATAATGAACATGATGAGCGCAGCTTCAAAGACAGGAATAGAGGAAAAGGCGTTACTGGTCTCCGGGAGAAGTTGTCCATCCAACACGAAACCGTCCGGCTCGTCTAACCTCGGATGGTACATCAAGAGAGAGACTTGCCACGAATGGGAGCGTGGCACAGGCGGCGATGAGACTGCGTCAGAGAGGAATAATAAGAATAAGGAACCTGACTGAAAGCGGATGCAAGATTTACCTGGATTTCCTGAACAACATGCTTGAGGATACAAAGGACCTGTAAGTGTGGAGAGACTCAGGATTATTAGGCTCTACTTATAGTGGGTATATACTTACTAATAAATTTCTACTAAGTACAAAACAGTAACTCGGCTTGAACTGATACTTAAACCGAACAATTTTGTTTGCGCTCGAGGAGAAAGAAGCATGAGCCCCAGGACACTTGGAATTCAGAAAGTTGAGGTCAGAGAAAAGAGCTCAAAGGAAGAACGAAAGAATCAGTGGGGGAGATAGTCGGAAATAAAGAGTCTCGTAACAAAAGATATATAAAAAGTCCAGACACGAACACGAATGCAGCTAGAATTACATGAAAGGAAGGAAAGGCAGGACAGGAAAAATTGAACGAAGAAAACTGCACCCTAAAATAACACATCAAGACAGTTCTGATAACTGACAGTCTTTTCGGGAAGCTTGAAGAAATCGCCTTGAAGTTTCGCAAAAGGATAGATGACGATTCCTGTGGGGGAAGGCGAAAGAGAAAAGAAAAGTTTTCAACTGCATGAAGTAGTGAGGAATAAGGGCTTAAGCATACGCATAGTATTTGCGTAGTGGGCCTGCCGCCCACAGCTGATGCTGAATACTTAATGCAGAATAACAAATACTGTACTTGCGAGGTCTACTCATTGATAGTGTAATTAAATGTACTTCCCCTTCGTTACATCTTGCACTAACTCAGTACCAGTTTCGTCGCTCTCTAGATATGTACTCATTCATTCTATAGATCTATCCGCGCTTCATGTGCGAGATCACTCTTTTCAGGTCTCGACTAGTAGTTATGTCCTTATTGGACTGTCTTTATTCAGTCTACTTAACTCCTCTTTAAAAACCCATCACCCTGCAGCTGCTCTGTTTTCTTCGAGGAGATGAATATCAACTCGTAAACTACTTATGTACATATGTATGTAGGACTAATGAGCAAGATTATTCGGTTCAGTAGAGTTCAAGCCGTCTTGTAACGAAACTTCGAATCGCAATTGTAGAATCTTCGTACTTACTTCTCCCGGTCGGAGCACCTTTAACGTAGGCTTGGCGCTCTGCTATCTCGCTCCACAATATGTCGCTCCACATTATTATATCTCTCTACTATAAAACAATACCCCCAAAGCCCCAGCCTCTTGCCTTCAGCCCTTCGACATATATTCTAAAGCCATGTTATTCAAAAAACTCAGGTGACCTCCTGTCAACCTTCACATTCCAAATATTCCAAATATACTCATCCTTATTCTCCACCGCAGTATCCTCACTGCCGCCTGTGCCCTCCTTCCCTACGCAGCATGCCTCAATCTTACGGTACCCCGCGACGTCAGAGTAGACGGACCGTTCGAAGTCAAATGGACTGCGACCCACCAAGACCAGTAAATCCCTACTCACCGTGTCCATTTCTCGATACTCCGCTCATCACATTCATTCTTGTCAAGGCTCTACAGTCTCCAGGTCAGACACGTCGATAATGATATAACGCCTTTGAACCTTGGTGGTCCATACGATCCCTGTGTGTCCCAAAAATCACCGAAACTGAACATGCACAAGCAGTTGCCCCCTAGGTACGCAATATTACGACTCTATATTCTTTTTCCGAGTTGTGATTCTCTTGCTAAATCATTCCGTTGTTTATAGGCATAAGGGTTATTATATAGTCGCGATAACCAATGACGGCTGGGTCGAGGCAACATCCAACCAGTTCAGGATCTTTTGAAACATTGTGCTTTGGTACCTTGTCCGTTGGTATACCCTCCCGCTATCACGCTCTCTTACTCCTACATACCACACTCTCTTACTCTTACTGCAACTTTCCACTCCTTACTTCAAGCCAATCTGGCGTATCTAGACACTATGTAGATGGCAGGGGGAAGTCCGAGAAACCGACTTTGATTTATATGGCGCCCTTCACATTCAGAAATCCCGTACAAACTTCCGCACAATCTCCCGCTGCTATAGATTGATATACATACATGATATACAACGGTCAATATGTACACCATCCGTCCTTCCTCTATCTCCCATCTCCTCAACCCCCTTCACAGCGCATCTCATCCCATTTCCTCCATTGTACATAAACTTGTGGTACACATACATATACACATACGATCACACACCTACAAATCAACCTTCCTTCCTCGTCCTATCACCCCACTCCCTTGCCATTCACTCATCCTTCCAAGTACTGTAAATCTGAAGAAAGAAGAGTACTTTGTCCATTTGTATACCCTTGTCGCTTAGAATTATAATTTCCTCCTGCTCCTAGACAATCTGGTGTATTCAGACAGTCCAATGGAAGGGGACTTTGATTTAACATAGCGCCTCGCAGCTTCCACGTCCACAACCTTCCGGCACAGACTTCCGCACAATCTCCGTTCTGACAGACAGAGTCGACATTGACAAGACTCCGACAGGTATAGATTACAACTCGGTTTACAGTGTATACAGACATACATACGCTATACACCGCCCATCGTTTCTCTTCTCCGCCATCCTCCAACTCCCATCTCCTCCATTCCCATCCCCTTCCCAGACCACAGCACACCCAGTCCTGCATCCCGTCCCGTCCTCACATCGTACATAAAAACCTCGCACGCTTCATCCTGTAATACATATACATCCATCCATATACATCCTGCGTCCACCTACGCCTCCTTCACCTCACAACACCCACCTCATACCCACCGCACCTCACAACACCTCCCTCGTCCAATCCACCCACATTCTTCAGCTACTCAAGCGTCAAAAGGATCAAGGATCAATATCGTCGTCGGCTGGAGACGCATCCACGCGGGACCTAGCCTTTAAACATGAACATCAGGCCTTCTTGGGCGATGGCGGTGCAGGTGTGTTAAGGATAGGAGGAAGGGGAAGGAAGGGTACCGCAGCGAAACTAGCCGTAAAATGACTTATGCTGTTATCTTCGAAATACGCGGTCTTGAGCAACTCGGCTTTAAAAAAGTTGTATCTGTGTGAGCGCGAGCAATGCTAGAACTGCCAGGGGTCATAAGATTGTTATGTTGTTTATATTGTTGGAAGAAGGAAAGGACGCATGTAAGGCAAGGAGGGGAAGAGGCTCTTAAGAAACCAAGCAGAAACGACGTTCAGAGAACGTAAAGAACACCAAGTTGACTCTAAATCAATCTAATGATTGTATATTGACCTCTCGACTGCGCTCGAGGAGTGCGGAAGGAGCGAGAACCCAGGAAGTCGGAGAAACTGAACTCAAGAAGAACTCGGGAAGGTCAAAGGAAGAACGCTCACAAGGCCAGTTGACTCAATATTGCACGGAATACATTTGGACGTGCAATCAATGAGACGGAAGAAATGTGAGCATGAGGGAATATGTAGATCAAGCGAGTGAAAAATGATTAATGAAATTACACGCGTGCGCGTGAAGCTTTGAAGCAGCGAGTATTTGAGTACTTGAGTGTCAGAGTTTGTCAAACACATGTAGAAGAGCAGAGTATGTGGAAATTTGACGACGTGTAGACGCCAAGATAACGCGCATTTGCATGGAGGGAAGAAGCTGAGGAATGCGACCATGGGACAACGCGAGAGACACCAGACACCAGAAAGTCGGAATGCGTGACAAAAAAGGTTCATGTCCGAACACGAAAAACGAACATGAGAGAGCCAGAAAAGGGAAGAAACAAAGAATACGAAAAGCCAGAAAGCCTAAAAAAAAAAAAAGAAGAAACCACAGGTACGCATCAAAACAATCCCTAAATATTGAAATATTGACCACATACCCTGAAAACAGAACCAATCTAACTGCTACAGCCCATCTAGGACTAAACGGAGGCGCTGAGCCTTTAGCTATGGAGGATATGTTGGGGGTATCGTAGAGATGTTTTTCAAGCTTATAAAACCGTCCGATACGCGAAACGAGGTCACGAAGTGGTGAGGAATTTCCAGTAGTGTTTGTCGAAGATATAGTTGATGATATACTTGATGTGCCGAGCTGTATTCGAGTTTGCTTGTGGTGTTGCGTCTTCGTGTCCAGAGAGTGTGGAAAGAAAAGGAGGTAAAAGATTCGATGAGGAATAGATGAGAGAAGGAAGGAGAAAAGGCGTGTGAAAGGATATAGAGTGATTTGTAATACAAGTAAATGTAATCACAAAGTCAAACTAAAGGGTATCTGTGAAGCTACCTCCAGCTTGACCTCCCAATACCGGTGGAGAGGGCCGAGGGGTCCGCTGGTACGCCCAAGGCTCGTTAGCTAGCGGTAAAGGTGGTAGTATTAGCTTAAGTTACGCTACATACAAGTTAATCTAACGTACTTGCCATCACGTGGCATGGCTCCAATGACGGACAGGTAGACGCGACGCGTTCGACCTGTTCCACCGGCTTCTCGCTCAGATAAGGGTAAATTTATCCTTCAGTTACAATCGTTTGTCTATATACTCCCTAGTATCCATCCTTCATCTGTCGTACAGCCTACAGTTTATTAGATTACCGATCTCAGCCTCAACCCCATACGACGGCGTCCTCCTATCATAAATAGGTGTTACGCATACCTTGTCTTGCAGTACTATGCATACATGCAACATTGCATGCATACATATATACAAATTAACCTCCCTTCCTCATCCAGCAGCGTCTCTGTTAACCACCCATGCCCATCTTTTTCCTCCCAAACAACTATTGTCCAAGTGTTCAGACCCACTCATCAACATCAAAAATCCCATCCGTGAGGCCCGTTCATAGGAGGAAAAGGTTATATGTGAAGTACTGGCTACCTATGATACAGCAGCTATGTAGCACTTCCAATTTCGGATGAACCCATTCCGAAACCATGAAAGCGTAGTATGGTGATCTCTATTTTGTACGGACGCGAATAGGTAAGTAGATTGTTTGATTCATCGGTTCAAGCCAATTCAAGCTGAGGTAATGTCTTGAAGAGGATGTCAGTCTACTATTCGAATATGGGCATTCCGCTGTCGAATGAGGAGGTACGTCTATGTCAATCTATCACTGATCACCTCATCGTTAACATCTCAAACCCAACCCTATCCTAACACACCTATACCTCGTCCACGCCTCCCCATACTTCAAGATTAAAAGGAAGAAAGGCTATAAATGGAAAAAACAAAGAAAAACCAAGGATAATAACCCAAAGCCGAAAATGGTTCTGTGGGCATTCCACACGCAACTGGCACAGTAAGGAGGTGACGGAAGCGAATCAGTTAACACAGTAGGTAGGTAAGTAAGACGGAGGCGAATTGAGACCCTCAGCCACTAGATTGTTTAATCTATTGGTTCATGTCGCGTTGATGTCTTGCAGTAAGTAAATACTAGGCTGTCGGTCTACTATAAATAATGACAGCACTCAACAATGGCGACGCATCCCAGTCTTCCCTCATCTTCAAGGCCTTTGTATCCATGTTGTTTAATAAACTCAGGTGAAGCTCCTGCGTCAATCTTTGGGTGTCTTCGGTGTCTTTTTCTTATCGTTACTTTGCAATGTAGTATTCTCACTGCCTGTGCCATGCTCCCCTTTGTGGCGAGCCTCAAGATCGAGATACCATTCGGGATCACAACTAATGTACCATTTTCTGTTGATTGGACTGCTTCTCTCGGCGACAAGTAACAGTTTTTTTCTCCCATTTGTGATACACCACTCACGATATGCATTACTGTCAAGGCCTTTCACCCTCTTTTTTGCGACCGATAGCGTATTGAATGAAAAAATTAGTAAACAGTTAAATCCGTTTCCCTCCGCTTCCACAAAGGTGACTATCTCTAAGATTGTTCCCCCAAGGTACGCAAGGTGTATGTATATCATCCTATTGGGTTGCCGGCTGAAACATCTTTTCAGCAATATATGCTTTATCTATGCGGTAAACGTGAAGGGCGAGATCGTGGCTGCGTCCGAACCATTCCTCGTCCACCCGAAGTAGCAAATGCTCTGGTATAATCTATGGTATACCGTGTCCTTGAACCGAATCAATACGTCCCATCCTACTATTTAATAGCTACGGTCAGTTCTCAGAATCGCGTTGGATTCACCAAGCGATTCAGTAGCGATTCAGAGGACCAGAATCGCCTCAGAATCGCGGTTTAACTTTGACCGACCATCAAGTACCTACGATTCACCGAGTGATTCAGGTATGTGATTCAGGGCCGATCCGGGGTGAATCGCGATTCACTATGAGGTGAAACGCCTCCAGGAGGCGCTTCACCAAGGCGATTCTGGTGAATTATGGTGAATCGCCTCCAAAAAGCGATTCAGGTTGCGATCCAGTAGCTGAATCCATTTACTGAATCGCACCTGGATTTAAGAACTGACCGTACCTATTTTTCTGCTCTCCAACGGCAATCTCCTTGCTGCCTGTGGCCATGGTTCCTTAGTTGACAAACCTCACTCTTTACTTATCACCCGATGTTCGAGTAGACAGATCCTCATGAATCAATATATGCCATAACTCCTATTGCACCTTTTAGACAATGTGGTCCACATTCACAAATCCCGCCCACTAACTTCCGCACAAACGCTGGTATGACAGACAGAGTCGACATTGACAGGACTCCGACAGACAAGACTCCAACAGGTGTAGATTGGTATGGATTCTACAGCGTTGTTTACAGTATATACAAGATATATACAACGGTCTATACACCGTCCATCGTTCTTCCCTTCATCATTCATACACAAACACACGAATGGGGTAGGGTAGAGAAGATGGTAAGGGGATAGTAAGGAGATGGTAAGGAGGTAACAGGGTAAGAGGTTGGGGAGGAAAGGATAAAGAAAGGCCATTGAGCATTGATCCAACCCACAAACAGAAACTATGATTAACGCTCACTGCGGCGAAACTAGCTGTGAAATGACATATAATGTTATCTTCGAAATACGCGGTCTTGAGAAGCTCGGCTTTTAAAAAGTCGTATCTGTGGGGAACGTGAGTGATTGTTAGAATTATTGTTAGATTGTTAGGGTCATTAGATCGTTAGATCGTTAAATTATCGAATTATTCCAGGGAGGAAAGGAGGTGAAGGCGAAAAGCACACAAAGGAAGGCAGACGCAGGTGTTAACTGGCTAGCATTTCCCAAGCATTTCCACAACGAAAATGGATAAACTCATTTCAAAACAATGAAAGGCAAAGCATGGCGACCTGAGATCCCTGGGGATTCCCAACACAGCTGATGCAATATCGAGTAAAGTACTTAAGGACCCTGAAGTGGATAGATTGTTTGATTCATTGGTACACATCGTCTCAGTCTTTCTTCGTCTTTAGGTCCTTTCCATCCTGCCTAAGCATGTTATTCAAACAAACTCAAGTGAATAGCATGTTATTCAAAAAACTCAGGTGAATTCCTTGTATCAGCCTTCAGGTTCCCTTTCCTTATCAAATGTTCTGCAATGCAGTATTCTCACGGCGTGCGCTATGCTCCCCTTTGTGGCAAGCCTCATTCTCGAGATTCCGCCCGAGATCATAGAAAGAAGATTTACCGTTAAATGGACTGCTTCTGCCGACGACCAGTAACTGCCTAAATTTACTCCTAATTTTTGATTACTCCACTCACGATAAGTATCCATTACTTCCAAGGCCATTCACTCTCCGACTTGCGACCAAAAACCCTAACGCACTGTATGAAAACCTTGGTGGCCCATTCGATCCATTTGCGTCTGATTCCGCAATGGTCCTTATCCATGACGGGTTTTCCCCATTGTACGCACAATGGATATTTCCCCGATTGGGGTTCCTTGCTAAATTATTGTTATCAGCGGCGTTCCATTCGTTATCGAGGCGATAGGTGGTGACAGAGTTGAGGATACATCCAAGCCGTTTGAGGTCTTGCCGATTGAGGAGTGATTATGATTATACTTGCTATGGTACTACCGTCTATTGTGCTTTATACCTTGTACTTGAAATGTAGAAATATGTCCCATACCCCCATTACTCCCCTATGCGGCAAGCCTCACTCTTACAATATCCCGCAACATAAGAGTATACGGACCGTTCGTAGTCAAATGGACTGCTTCCCCCGGAGATCGGTAAACCCACTCGCTATATCCATTTCTTGATACTCCAGTCTAACCTTAACACGTCCCCCAATCGTACACACAGGTGTCACACACGGCCACATATGTACAAATCACAACCTTTCCCACGAAGAGAAGACTACTAACTTTGGATACTTCCTAAATTTGGAAATGCACAACTATAGACAAAGCCAAAAGCGTTCGGATTTAAGTAAACCTCCGAATCGGAATCTACTAGTAAGCTATCGGTCTACTATAAATAACGCCAATACATAGTCTTGCCTCGTCTTCAAGTCCTTTGGGTCCTAAAGCATGTTGTTTAACAAGCGCAGGTGAACCTTTTGCATCAACCTTCAGCCTCTTTCTTTCTCTTATCATTCCTTTGGGATGCAGTATTCTCTCCGCGTGTGCCATGCTCCCCTTCGTGGAAAGCCTCACTCTCGACATACCGTCCGAGATCACACCCGACATACCATTTCCTGTTAGATGGATTGCTTCACCCGGAGACCAGTAACAGTCCATTTACTCCTATTTTTGAAACTCCACTCACGATATACATCACTGTCAAGACCTTTCTTGCTCCAACTTGCAACTAGGGATTCTAACATAGTGCTCGAGGACCTTGGTGGTCCATTTGATCCATTTTCATCTGATTTCGGACTGGTGACTATCCCCAGAATACTAGGGTGCGCAAGATGTTTACCCTCCGATTGTGCTCCTTGCTCACCATCCTTCCAGCTACGATCTATTCTGGATTTACGCGACAACGGAGGGCACGGTCGAGGCTGAAACCCAGCCATTCTTGATCACGCCCGGTACATTGTAGTACTTTGACTGAACCAATACGTCTTATACTCCTAATGCTACTTACTTTTCCGCTTTCCGGCGGCAATATCCTCATTCCCTGGGCCATGCTCACTTATGTGACAACTCTTTGTTACTTGGAATGAATCAATATATGCGTCGCTCCTGCTGCATCTTCCACTGCTTATTCTAAGACAATCTAGACAATCTAGACTCTGGACGGAAGAGCAGAAGATCCCCAAGAACTGACTTTGTTTTACATGGCGCCTCCGCGCCCATAACCGCACAAACTCCATAATCCGACAGGTCTAGGTTGGTATAGGTTCACAGCTTGGTTTTTTTCTTCACGTTTCGGCCTCAACTTGCCATCCCGTTCTCCCATAAGTCTTGTAGTACACAGACATACATGCAAATCAACCTCCCTTCTTCGTCCAGCATCGTCTCTGTCGGGTTTCAACTACCCCTGCCCTCTTCCCTCCCAAACATCCATCGTTCAAATGTCCATCAACATCAAAATCCCATCCGTGTTCAAAATTTCACCCTTCACTTTTCGCCTTTCACCTCACCTCCCACGGCTGTATACTATCATACTCTCTCTTCCCTCGTTGTTTGGCGCAGATTAATATATATATAAAGGCGTTGCACACCGCGCCTTGCGGTACAAACCTAAACATGTACTTATAGAGCTGAGACTTTGATATACGATCACATGATCATACATACCACCTACAAATCAACGTGGCGTCCTCATTCTATCCTCCCACCGCATTATCCTCCGCAGGCAGGATCGAGGGGAAGTTGAAGAGTCAGAACAACGGACTTTGATATACTTTGATATACACAGCGCCTCACCAGCTCCGCCTCCCTGTCCACCAACTTCCGCACAAACTCCCGCACAAACGCCGGTCTGACAGTCGGAGTCGACATTGACAAGACTCCGACAGGCAAGGTGGGCTCCGAGTCCGACAGGTATAGCTTGGTATGAATTTTTACAGCTTGGCTTACAGTATATACAGGATATATACAACGGTCTATACACCGTCCATCGTTCCTCTCCCTTCATCACCCACGTCCCATCTCCCATCTCCCATCCGCTACCGAGTCCAAAGACCTTCCCATCTCGTCCTCCCATCGTACATAGAGGCTTCGCCTCCCTCGTCGTGTGGTACACATACATACATACATATCAGCCTCCCTTCACCAGCATCGTCTCTGCCACCTCCCAAACATCCTATCGTTCAAATATTCAAAACCCCAATCAACATCAAGTCCTTCCCTCAATCCTTCACAAGACCTCCCAAAACAACTCCCAAAACAACTTTCAACAACTCACAAGGCCTCACAAAACATCCCACCCCTTCCCCCGCGTCCAATCCACCCATTCTTCAGCTGCTCCAGCGTCAAAAAGATCAGTATCGTCGTCGGCTGGAGCCGCATCCACGCGGGGACCCAGCCTTTGAACATGAACATCGGGCCTTCCTGCGCGATGGCGGTGCGGATGGCGCCGATGGTGGAGGAGGAGCCGGGGCCGGAGGCGTTCATGATGCGGGACTTGAGCACGTCCGCGGGGGAGCAGACGGTGGTGGCGACGGTGCCCTGGGGGAGTGCGGAGAGGGGTAAGGGAGAGAGGGGCGGAGAGGGGTAAGGGAGAGAGGGAAAGGAAGGGTAGAGAGGTAGAGGAGATGGTAAGGAGGTAACGGGGTAAGAGATTGGATTGGGGAGAGAAGGAATGGAGAAAGAAACGGCCGTTAAGCATCGATCCAACACACAAACACAAACTATGCTCAAACTCACCGCGGCGAAACTAGCCGTGAAATGAACTATGATGTTATCTTCGAAATACGCGGTCTTGAGAAGCTCGGCTTTGAAAAAGTCGTATCTGTGAATGATCAATAGTTTAATTAATTAATCAACTTGATCACAATGCGAAGTAAGAGAGAACTCGGAAGGCGGAAGTCGGGATCCGGGAGAAGGAAGGAAGAACGAATGGAAAGAAGGAAGTCGAATTCAGGAAGACCGAAAACGGAAGAACGAAAACAAAAAAAGAAAGAAAGAAAAGACTCACGAAGCCAATTGACTCGCGTTCATCAATATCGCACGGAATACATTCGGGCCTACACCGCGTGCGAGCGAGGAGGCGCCTTCTTCGCGGACCATCTGTAGGCGTATGTCAGTCAAGCAATAAGTCAAACCATAGTCATATGGAAGATGGGAATCAAAGGGAATCAAATGGGAATCAAATGGGAATCAAATGGGAATCAATGCGAATATGGAAGAATATGGGTAGGAATATGGGTAGATCAAAGCGAATGGTAGACCAAAGCGAGTGAGAGAAAATGAATGAATGCTAATGAGATGTTTGAATATGGAACAATGCGCAACATGCGCGTGAATCAGAAGTTTTTGTCAAACACCGCGTAGAAGAGGCAGTAGCGCGTGTGGGAAGTTGAATGTTGGGAAATAACGTGCGAGATAAACGTGTAGGAGAACGTGTAGGAGAACGTGTGAGATAACAGCGGGTAGAAGAACGTGTAGGAGAACGTGTAGGAGAAGAACGTGTAGACGCCGATATAACGCGTATTTGCGTGGAGGGAAGAAATTGAGAGGTAGGCGGGAAGGGACCATGGGGCAATCACGAGGGGACGCCAGAGAGACACCAGAAAGTCGGAAATACGATCTCTTGCGTGACGAAAAAAGGTTTCATGTCCGAGCAAGCCAGAAAAGGAACGAAACGAAGAAATGTAAGAAATGGAAGAAAAGGAGGGGGAAAAGGAAAAGAAAACCCCAAAAAAGGAAGAAGAAACTCACCCTAAAACAACGCATCGAAACAATGTTTGTAATTGAACCTCTTCTCTGGGGGCTTTTGCGAAGTCGCCTTGGAGGCGGACCATGACGATCTCTGTGGACGAAGAATGATTAATGAAGAATGGTTAACGGTTAGAAAGTGAGTGAGTGAAAATGGGTACGACTAGCGACGCACCTCCGGGATTGCCCACGAAACCGGCGATACCGCCCGCCATGCTTCCTGAGAGGGCGAGCTTCCACGCCGGCGCGTTCTTCTGCTCTGTCGGGTCGGGGCCGATGACGATCTTTTTGGACTCTTCGTAGGCCCAGAAGCTGGAACGCGAGAGTGTGAGCGAGCGTGAGAGAGAGAGAGAGAGAGAGTGAGAGGGCGGGACGAAAGAAACCACGAGGATGGGGTACGCACCGACACATGGAGTAACTCATCTGGCGCATCCAGGTCCCTGTTATGCCGTCGAAGAGGCCGCGGACGCCGGCGGTGGCGACGGTCTTGCGGATGGAGGCGAGCATGCGTTTGGTCGCCGGAGGCTTGGAGGCGGACTTTCGTTAGGTCGAGGGGGCTGCATGATTATCGATTAGAGGGATTGATAGGGTTTAGAGTAAGAGTAAGAGCATGTCGATGAATGAAAGATAATAAGATTGATAAGAAATAGCCCCATTATCATATAATAAACCCAAATTACTCACTGTGTAATACTAGCCCGCTATCGTAGCAAGCGACACCTCCGAGCCAAAACGGGTATGGCTTCTTCTTCTTCGCGAGGCCGTTTGGTGTACTGGGGTTAGTTGGTACCGAGGCGGCATCTTGGGTTCTGCTGGGTTCTGGGACATGGTTGCGATGTGTTTTTGATGAGAGAATGGGTTATAGGGTTATAGGAATGTGGATGCGGATATATGATATGTTGGAATATGGGTTATAGGAAAATCGGACGACGACGATTATGATGCTGAGATGGAGATAGGAGAGTGAAGATAGTACGCAGAGAGGGACGCCAGCAATGAACGAAAGAACGAGCGAACAACAAGAAAGAAGAATATATACATAAGAGAAGAACAACAAGACGGAACCGACTAACACGAACAACGGCGAAACAGACAAACAGACAGAAAAGAACCAGAAAAGAGAACGTTGAACACAGACCAAAAGCAACGAGAAAACGAGGAAAACTCACTGCGCACTGTTGGATAAATCTATCTACGTGTAACGTGTAACTCCCGAGATCCGATAATCCAAAAACCCTTCTGAATCTAAATAACTCTATGCGAGCTCTGAGTCTGACAAACTGGCAGTGCGCAAAAAAGACCTAGACTAGAGCCAAGTTCTTCTATAAACCGTGGATGGATATATATCGGATGGACGAAAAGGAGGAAAAAACGGGGGGGGGGGGGGGGGGCCATATTTCACGATGTCATCCGTCTTCTTCCCCCCCTTATTTAGCTGCAACAGCACTAGTGCGGCGCACTTTGTTGTTGGTGGGGTCAAAGTGACAGTGGTGGGGGTAACAACAAACAACAGCTGATATTTGCGTTCCGGAGCTAAAAAGGGGTGAGATACTGTAGCCGGTGACAGGCCGCCGCCGGCATAACTGCTTTTTATAGTGTTACGGTTTACTCTTGTTTCGCTTAGACGTCTTTGATTCAACGCCTCGCAAGACGGACGCTTATAGTTTTTTTTTGCACTCGCGCTCGTGCTCAAACTGCCCACCAAAAGCGTATCCAGAAATATCCTGCTACGCGGCACACGGCACACGATACACGGTATCCGGCGCAGGTCGTGTGCTCCAATCATACGGATGATCCACTCGTTTGCCTCCTTTAGCTTCTCGCCTCCCATGCCAGCCAACGCCACGTCACTATCCCACCGCCATCTCACCACTCTCACCCAAATCCCACCCAAATCTCACCCGTTCTCTCCCGAGCCACTCTCCTTTCCAGCTCCCTTCAATGTCAACGCTAGCTCAATCAGTCGGTTTTCATGTTGTTTCTGCCAACATTCGAAGCTTCCCGCCGTGTGTTCTGCCCCCTTGTGTTCCTTGCCCTTGTGTTTTTGTAAATGCCTTCTTTTTGTGTGCTTCGACCCTCGGCCCCGAGAAAAACAATCTGTTTTCGGCGGCGTTGGGCTTCTTCTCGTTCGACGTCTCTCTCCTTTTGGCTTCCTTTTGGCTTCCTTTTGGCTTTACGACGAGTGTTGGATATATATATCGAGGTAAAACTCAGGTTTACTTATGTACGTCGTTATACGATATGACTATATATATATATACCTATTCAGCGCGAGTTCATCCTCGTTCGTCCTCGTTCCTGGTGTACGCTAGTAGTATATACTCTTATATACTATACATAATATCACGCCTTATCGATCCTTATCATTCCATATATCCACGCGTCCACGAGCCACAGCTTGAGCGCTTCAAGCGAGCATTAACGAGCTTCATCAGACTTCAGTACAGCTTCAGTAGGTTTTTGTTCCATCTTCAAACATTCCAACCGAAACGAAATAAAACGGAGATTGGATAATAACATATGTGTAGTATAAACCTCGTTGACCGCCCTGGCGGACAACTCCTCTCCCTTACCCACTCATTTGCTATATCACGTATCTAAAGCGTCCATAAGCATCGGTCCAATAGTGTAGAGGTTATCACACGGATTCTGATGCTTTGGGCTGCCCATTTGAGATTTCCCGTGACCCAGGTTCGAGTCCTGGTTGGACCTCTTCTCCATACTTGAAATGTTTATTTTTTTGCCTTCGTGTTTCTGCCTTGTGTAAAACTATCGTTAGATGCGACATCATCACCGCTCAACCCCAAACATCCAAACATTCATATTTAACTATTTCAACCTGAAACCGAAACAAAAAATGAAATGAAATGGAGATTGGATAATAAGTATAAGATAATGTGTAGTATAAGATGTGTGTAGTAGAAGTACTATAGAATCCAATGCATTTCATGACCACCTGGCGGACCTGGTGCACAAATCCCTTCCTCATTTCAAGTCATGAACAACCTATCCTCCCTTTCACTATATCAAATATCTACAACAGCAACACCAATAGTGTAGAGGTTATCACACGGGATTCTGATATATATAACAACTTTTTCTGGATTTCCCGTGACCCAGGTTCGAGTCCTGGTTGGACCTCTTCTCTGTACTGAATGTTTATTTTTTGTCCTTCGTGTTTCTGCCTTGTGTAAAACTATCGTTAGATGCGACATCATCACCGCTCAACCCCGAACATCCAAATATTCATATTTAACTATTTCAACCAAACCAAAACAAAAAATGAAATGAAACAGAGAATTGGAGATTGGATAATAAGATAATGTGTAGTATAAGTACTGGAGAATCCAATGCATTTCATGACCGCCTGGTGCACAACTCCTTCCTCATTTCACGTCACGATACAACCTATCCTCCCTTTCACTATATCATGTATCTATAACCCCCACAAGTATCGATCCAATAGTGTAGAGGTTATCACATGGGATTCTGATAACCTAGCAATGCACTGTGCGCTGTGATCTTCCCGTGACCCAGGTTCGAGTCACCTTTGCACAGGCTTGTGAGATGTTTTTTTGTTCTTTCATTTTTCTGCCTTGTGTAAGGCTTAAGCATTGTCACATGCATCCGCGCCGCTCAACCCTGAAGTTTAAGGCCCCGTTCTGTTCCGGCGACTCAATGTGATACGATAAAATCCCTCTGCCAAATTTCCGTGAGAAATACGGTAGACATTTTGGATCACTCGTCTCGCATTTTTCGTGTTCCGCAACACCAAGGAGATTTTTTGTGCGACTTGGTGTGTTTTGTAGTCAACGACTAGAACTCTCATGCTCATCGCTGGCAATGATGATAACAGCCATTTTCTTTCTTTTAGTGGTTTATAGGCTAAGGCATGAACTAACACTTCAACACTAATAAAACAAGTCAGAACAATCATATTCTATTTTTCTGTATTTATGGTCTGGTTATTGTGAGCAACAATGACAAGACACCTTTTGGAGCGACGTCGGGCAGTATTGATGAACACCGGACGTCGTGATCCACAAGCAGGGTCGCATGGAGTCGCATCCGAACCTTTCCAACTCGCATCAAGTTTGATACGATGTGGAATTTGTTTTTCTATCGTATCACATTTTATCGTATCACATTGAGTCGCGGCAACAGAACGGGGCCTAAACATTTGAAACATTTGAAATCAGGTACACCCCTCAACCCCCTTCAGCAATACTGTGACCTTTGCTGTGACCTGGGTTCAAGCAGGTTACAGAATCCAAGATTCTGAGCAAGCCTCTGTCTTATTCTCCAGTGGTACAACTTACAAGTTTGAAGTCATATCATGCATGTACAATGCCTTACAACTACTGGTCCTATAGTGTAGCGGTTATCACTGTTGAAACTAGATTACCGCTTATGAGTCGTATCTAATCAGTAATGTGAGTCGACTAGACGCACTTGCTATACGATCGATGAACTGTCGATATATGCTATGTTGAAACTCACCCTCAAACACTAGACGCAGCCTCTACGCAGGTTCGTATAGATGTAGTCAATTATGCCATTCGCTATTAGTCTTATGATACATAGCTTGTACGCTGCCTTGCAGTACCTATGAACAATACCTATAGAATTACCATACGGACTCCATCTTCTAGGGTACATTATGCACATGTATATGCACTATGTTTAGCAGTACGACTCAAGTAGACTCATACATTGTTATAGGGTTTATTATATTCTGTAGTATAAATACTGTAGATATTTTCCTGTAACAATAACCAAGAATCCTACTATTCGTCTGGACACTTGTTCTGCTCTCAACAAGCACTCTTACAACTCCTGTAACACCCTTACACTCTCAGGTGAGTATGCTGTCGACCTTGTGTTGACTGACCGCTGTTTCTACAGGTTATGGGCCCCGGATCGCTTCAACACATGTTGTGCCCTCCATTGTGCTTACTGCACTTGGTTAGACAGTGTTCAATGAACGTCCAACGCTCATTCCTGGAGTGTACGAAGTTCGCGTGTTGTGCATAGCTGGTCATGGTACATGGTAACATTCATGGATCGCATTTCTCTCCATTCCTGCATTGTTCAAAAATATACATGACTTTGCACACTGACACACACATGTATTTACATAGGCACCCGATGATCGAACGAACTGTTTAAGGGCTTTGCTGTGATGGCATTCCCTTTAGGGTTTTATTCCCTGCCAGGTAGACTTGGGGTCACCGCTATAATAGCCATAAAAGCGTTCATGTGCATCCGCTGGCAAACTGCGAACGATCATTGGGTTCTTGGCCTTCGTAGAATAATTGTACATACACATTACCTACCTGCTGCTTGCCTTAAGTTCTTCACATGCTGAAGGGATACTGTTCGATTGTGCTGCAAAGCACATCTGAACGTTGACTGAACGCATATTCTTGGCATTCAGTTACCCTTTTGTGTTCCGATCAACTTAAGTGACTGAGTCCGAATTGGAATGATCGGATCAGTGGATGGAAAATGGATGGATAATTATATGCGATCAACACTGAAAACACTTGTCACGGGTTTCCGACTTTGTTGTTGTGATCTGAGTTCATAACTTGTGGAAGCACGTCACTGACTGTTGCTCTACTTTTTCTAGAACCTTATCAAAACATGTCTCTCTCAAACCTCTCTAGTGTTCCTCTCCTCAATGGGGCTAACTACCCCTCCTGGTCCAGTTCAATGACAGCGCTCCTTAGAGCTCTCGTTGTTGGTCTGTTGTATGTGGACGAATCCCTCGCCCCAAACCAACATTCCGCAAAGCAAGCGCCTCTGAAGTCGCTGCTGGCACTTACAAGGCCAATGAAGATATTGAGACCACCACTGCCGAACGGCAGAAAGAGATTGATGACTGGGACAGCTTGACGACCAAGCCATGGGCTTAATTGCCCTCCGACTTCCTGATGACATCAGGGCTACTGTCCTAAAACTGAATCTGCGAAACTTGGGAAGAAATCAAAAAGATCTAGGCAAACCCGGCTCTGCCGGCACTTTTGGCATCTTCAAAGAGGCCATTAACTTCCAAATCGACGGAAGAAACGACCCTACTCTTGCCCTAGCATCTTTAAACTCCACCTTCTCCCGCCTTGATGGCTCTGGTCTCATTCTTCCGAACCGGTAAAAGCTATGATTCTCTTGGCCGCCTTACCTACTCAATGGGATAGTCTTGCGATGACAATCCTTTCTCGAGATGCTTACTCAATCTCCT